>CM061921.1:249057778-249330752 GCA_031002005.1 Vandiemenella viatica
ATCTTTTCATAAGTTTCTTGTGTAGACACAACCAATTTTGTCATAGGCTAACGAAACTGTTGGACAAATAAATGATAAAATGACATCGCAACTGCATCTACATCTACATATATACTCTGCAATTCACAAAATTGTGGGTGGCAGAGGGTGCTCAGCACCAAAGCTAATCTCTTTGCTGTGCATTCTAATCCCTAATGGTACGAGGGAAAAAAGAATTCATATAAGAATCAGTCCGGCACCTTATTTCTCTTATTTTATCTTTCCTGTCCTTCCGACTCAAATAGGTTGGTGGAAGAAGTATTTCACTACACTCAAAAGTGAAAGTGGGAGTACGCATGTTTACCAATAAGTTTAAACGAAACGTGTGTCATCTATCTACCAGAGACTCCCAAGCTAATCTACTAATCAGTTCTGTGACGCTTTCATAAGGACTGTAGCAAGCGGTCATGAATCGAGCGGCTCTTCTCTGTACTTTCTCTATACTTTTGATCAATCCCTTACGAAACGGGTCCTAAATGGCACAACAATAATCCAAATGTGGACGCACAAGAGATTTGTATGCTATCTCCTTTGTTTGTACATTACAATTTTTCAAGATTCGACCTATGAATCGCAGCCTAGAATTTGCTCTACCTACTAACGAATTAATGTTCAAACGCTACTAACGAGCACTTTCTACAAAATGTAAACATTCAGAGGTTACACTAATCAAATCCCCACACCACTACAGATAAAATACAACAACAAAATACGCTACTGCACTCGGCGAATGTTCAAACGCTACTAACTAGTACTGTCTACAAAATGTAAACACTCAGAGATTACACTAATCAAATACCCACACCACTACAGATAAAATACAACAACAAAATACGCTACTGCACTCAGCGACTTTTCGCATGGCGAAATAGTAGAATATCTATCGGTGGAAACTGTTATGGCTACTTCACAGGCTATCACGTATCCCACAGAGTTCCTTAACTCTTTGGAGATATCAGTAGTGTCTTCTTATAAATTAAGATTAAAAGTTGGGGTTCTCATACTACTGATGCGCAACCTTAATGCACCGCGACTGTGCAACGGCAGAGTCTGCATATAACACAAGTGGGGTGCAATGTAATAAAAGCTGTGATCATTACTGGAATGACAAAAGTTGATGATGTGTTTATTCTTCGAAAACCAATAATTCCGACTGACATGCCACTGCTGTTTAAAGTTCCACTATAATTAGTCTTCGCGATGACTATGAATAAAAGCATCATCGGTACAGTTATAAAAGAGGTGTTTTCCCATGGGTACGTATTGGTAGCAAGCTCTAGGGTTTCCAACCACGAAAGGCTATACATTTTAGCAAAGGACAGCAAAACCAGATATTGTGTACAAAACGGTACTCATATTGATTTCCCCAGAAAGTGACTTGATTTTAAACAACAAACAAGAATCTGCTGGAGGAACTGTGGTAGGTAGTCTACCAAGTATACAACAGTTAACACTGCCCTCCCCTCTAGTTTGCTGCTATTTTTAAACAAGATGCAAACTGGTTCTTTTCATATAATACAATACATTCATTCCTACATAGATTCCTATAAAAGAGACTGACCCCTATGGATGTGGAAAGTTGTCAATATACAAATAAAATTTGCACAGCCAAACAGATAAATACACCAGAAGATGTACAGTAACAGCATACATGGTATATTAACTATATCAACTATATTTATACACTCTACTGACGATTATTTTGTAGATACCTTAAAAATAAGTGCTTTGACTGAGCATAAAGAGTTGACAATTGAAAATTCTTTTAATTTTTTCCTAAATTGAAACTTATCATGTACTAGACATTTAAGATGTGTTATGAGTTTATCGACGATATGTATCCCAAAATATCGGACCCTTTTTTGACCAAATAACAACGACTTGTAATCCTTGTGAAGATTATTTTTACTTCTAGTTTCATAACTGTGTATTTTACTATTTGTTTCAAATAGAGTGTAATTTGAGACTACAAAGTACATTAATCCATGTATACTCAGCCACCAACGTTGAAATCCATAACTTCTTGAACAGCTCTTTGAATGAAGTTCCACTGCTAAACTCACTCAGAATTCTAGTTACTTGCTTTTGTGCACTGAACACATTGTCTCTATGAGTAGAATTGCGCTCGAATATTATTCCATATGACATTAAGGAGTGAAAATAAGCAAAATTAACTATTTTCCTAAAATGGAGGTCACATATTGCTGAAATTGTACGAATTGCAACTGTGGATGCAACCAATCACTTCAGTAAGTTAAATTATAACCTAGAAATTTCACACATCAACATCTTGAATGGATTGGCCATCACATTTTATGTCTATGCCTGATATTAATCTGTGTGATGTATGGAATTGCGTATATCGAGTTTATTAAAGTTTAGACAAGCCATTAGCTGTAAACTATTTATTAATAACGTCAAAGACATAGTTTCATTAACGTTCTGTAGAAAAATCTGGAATATTTTTAATTACTAAGCTTGTGTAATCTGAGAGTTGTTGAACAAATTTTGAGTTTTTAGATGTAAAACAGAGTAAATAATTTATATATATTAAAAATAGTGGCCCCAATATAGAACCCAAAGGTGCAACACATCTGATAAATCCCCATTCAGAAAACAGTGAAACGCAAAACGCAGCATTAAAATGGTGTAGGGACACTTTCTGTTTTCTGTTAAGAAGATAATAACTAAACCATTTATTAAAAATACCATCTATACCATAATACTTTAATTTTTCTCAGGATTTCATGATCAATACGGTCAAGTCCACGCGTACGCATTCGCGGGTAACAGCTACCATTAGTCCGAAATAATTCTCATTGAGATTAACAATAAATTCCTTTAATATATGTTTAGATCTTGCCATTTAAAAGGACACAGCCATGATTTATATCGCCGAGTGGCAATACATTCAAAAGTAAGTCTGATTAAATTAATAAATATTTGATTTGCACACCTTTAAGTAACTAATTAAATTAACGGACATGTGACATTACACTGTGTATTTCATAGCAAATCTAAATTCCTAGTTTGGTAGTCGAAAAATATGTAGCCTTTTGAAATAGGACGTTTCTTTTTGAAACTACCTGTAGGCCTACTTAAGATATTATTTTATTATAAATCTTGATTTGCATATATATTGATAAGTCGTGAATAATCTTTGAAATAAAACTATTTGACATAATAATCTGTGCATTTACTTAACCAAAGACAATACGTATTACATAACTGTAAGTAACATCATTGAAAATGCCAACCGTAGTGGAATTCCGTTACGCGTAGTGGAATTTTATCCCTCGGGAGACGGAACGGCGAAAAGTGTAAATTGTATAAAACGTAGCGACATTTACCTATGTTCATTGCTATAACTTTCAAAAATCAATTTCTTAAGGATCAACATTTATTTTGTTAACTGTCTATCTCCAGACTTCTAAAGAAGCCAAAGTAAATCACCAGCTATTCTTACTATATCGAATATCCAATTAAATATAGCAGGGAGAATGTTTATGAATTTCCCCGATCTTCATGTAACGCCTATATGTTTGCTCATCCGTCAGTCCATGCACAAGTTTGCCTCAGACATTTAGGCATTGTCTACCTAGGCTGTGGCCTAGGGGCCCGCACCATATGCAAAAATAAAAATCAATAAAATAAAACATAGATTAGTCGCTGTCATCCTGTTGACAGTTGTGAATAATCATATCATGTTTTTAATCTTTCTTTGTTGCGTGCTTTGGTGATGTTAATCATCTTTTATCATTTATTTTATCTTAATATGTAGGCCTATTGTTTCATATTGTTACTAAAACATTTCACTTTGTAATTTTGCGGGCTTTTGCTGAGGGTGTTTGGTTGCAAAAAAAGCACTAAAATAGGCAGCACCTTATCTATCGATCAGTCGACAAATTGAACGTGCGAGCATCACTTGCTAACATCGTTCACTTCAGTCTTGAAAACGATGCAGAAAGCACGTTACGAAATTTCGATTTTTCAGTTAGTAAAAATATACAAGGACAATTATCATTACATCATTCAATATTTTGCATTAAAAGGTATATTAATTTAATAATAAGTAATCGATACATATATATTATAAGAGTCCGCACCACAGTTATAGCCCAGGGGCGTACGGATCGTAAAGGGCCCGCACCACAGGTATAGCTATTGTTGCTGTTGCAAGTCACATGTGATGAGTGATAAATAAGAAGCTAGTTGTTCTACATCCAAGAAAAAGTGAGGTACCGACAAGAATTACCGAAAAGTGAAATAAAGTCGGGAAAGCAGTTATTTTTAGAAAAGTGGTTGAATGAAGATTTTTCCAAAGTGGATATTATCAGTGATAGAGGACAATTCAAAAGATAGTTGTAAGGCTTGCTAAGTTGTTTTGTAATTTGGTAAATCACAGTGAAAGTCAAACACTAAAAGAATGACAGTACAAAACATATTATAATAGGATTTTTATCGTGTGTTTGGAAAATAGCGCAGGTGATTCCTGTTTTCAAGAAAGGAGATCGGAGAGATCCTAGTAATTATCGACACATATCTCTAACATCTGTTTGCAGTAGAATTTTTGAGCACGTCATATGCTCTAACATTATGAAGTTTCTAGATGAAAACGAGTTACTTACAGCAAACCAAAAAGGATTTCGGAAGAACAGATCGTGTGAAACGCAACTGGCCCTATTTTCGAATGATGTAATGAAAGTTATCGATGCAGGTTAACAAGTTGATGCAATTTTCTTGGATTTTAGAAAGCTTTTCACTATGTACCACACAACCGACATTTAGCGAAGATTCGAGCATACGGTATATCGGATCAGATTTGCGAATGGATACACAATTTTCTAACTGGTCGGTCACAGTATGTCGTTGTTGACCGGCAAGCCTCTTCTAAACTAGATGTTATACTTCGGGCTTTCCTCAAGGAAGTTTAATAGGACCACTTCTTTTCCTAATTTTATAAACGATCTCTGTGAAAACGTTAATTGCAGGATGCGATTGTTTGCTGGTGATCTATCTGGATGTTATTTCGGAATGTTGCCATAGTTGGTATCTTACACATAACTGCAAGGAAATGCAAGGGAATACAAATAAGTAATAAAAAGACTCCGTTTGCTCACGAGGTCAAAGTTAACAATTCAGTTGTTGACACGGTTGATTCCCTGAAGTATCTAGGCGTAACAGTACAAAGCAACATGAAATGGGACTTACACATAACTTCCGCCGTAGACAAAGCTAATTCTAAACTACGATTCATATGTCGTAATTTGAGAAGTTGTAATGCTCATACAAAGGAAACAGTGTACTGAAATGCTCTGTCTACTCCCGTATCTGAGTGAGCACTTTGTAATGATTATAATTTGATTTTTGAGTTTAACTTATTTAATTAATTACTATGAAAATGATTCCAAGGGTGCCATTCCAAAAGAGGAAAATTAAGGGAACAGAGTTCTGCCTTACATTTGAATGTTAGAATGAGGAATTTATTTAAACCATCGAATTTTTATTCTAGCATAAACAATTGAAACATATTTAAATATAAAGTTTTACAAAATTGACACACATGATATGTATGCATGGATTATGGAGTTCTGTACCAGAAGGACGTACATTCGTTTGTCAATAATTCAACAAGTTGCACGGCTAGCTCACTGAAGTCAAATATATGTTGGGAGACGCAATTAGCAATTTTCACTGCTGTCAGGGTCGTACTGGGCTTTTAAATCACTATGGCAGCGAAATGTCAACACTTTTCAGTCAGAAGGGGTGGTACATTACCATGTGAAGTCCTCACTGTTGCTGCAGCATCCACACATACAAAAATTAGACTTTTCGCAGCAAACAGCACTGCGCAGCCCCTGCCACGTTCTGCCGCAATGTCCGCTCTAGCGGTTCTCTCCTCCCCTCCACCAACTGTGGCCACCCTGTCGGCCTGGGCATACCAAGGCCGCACTATTGTCTGTCTCGGGCCAGCCGACTATTCGGCGCCAAACTGGAATCCCTTCGTCACCGAATTCGACCGGTGTAGTCATGGTCACCCAATGCAAATTTTTGTATTTCAATCGTCTCTTCTAATAAAACATGTGGTGACTTTTTAGATCACCACATAGCCTCCGGTCCACATTAAAATTTTATTTGTGCAACAAAGAAATAAAATTTTACGTCACACGCCATCTTCCTTCTATCACTTTATACTACGATGGTTCATCTGAAGTCTGTCTTTACCTTTCCTGGCTAATTTGATTTGTCCTTTCACAGAACTCCATTTTATGAAACTACCCTTTTTTAATTGTATCTATATTCTTACAAAGTATTTCATTTACCATTACTGGCAAAACTGTTTGAGTAGGTTGCTATCATTGTAACAAAATTTAATTTATGCAACCTATTAACAAATGGAAAGTTAACACATCAGTCCAGCCAACGGATACAAGAAATGCATAGCTTATAACGAGAAAAATACAAATGTTGAACCGTTATGTGCCAACCTTGTCTAGTAAATAGCATCAATTATAATTAACCATTAGGTACGTAATTCAGACTAAAATATATACACAACACTATGATTCAAATTTAGATGTATATTTAAACATCACTAAAACTATAATCTGTTACCACTAGTTCTGGTAACAGGCTTAGCCGCATTCATTATGACAAATAATTCCACATCCAAAGTTAGTGCTTTGTCATCCTTACAAACAATGAAAATCTACAATTTTTTTCTCACGTCTAGCATAAATATGTTCACCAACATGTGAACCTTTAGTTCCATAAAAAAACCCTTAATTATCTAGAAACATAATGCCTTAAACTTTACAAAAAAATGCGTTTAATTTACCTTCATTATCAAAATCTTTCTAATTATAAACATCTACCCATTTCCTCAAAATATATACTTTTGCTTTAAATATTTGCAGAGGTTACTTGCATTATATAGATTCCCAATTAAGAAAACAATTCAATTGAATTTCTTTATTTAGTCCTTAGTGCTGTTCCACTTGATAGTGCGAGTAATTTGCTTAAAACATTATTGAGAAAGAGTGGAGAAGATTTTGAGTTAAATCCGCGGACCCAGTAAGTGTGGAAAGACTACTTAACATTTACTTTACCTTACAACTCCCACAGAGCTACACATTTATTTATTCCTTTATGGTCACAACAGTCCTAGACCTTACCGGCTTGAGTACTAGTGAAGAATTACCTAGGGAAACGAGTCCCTAAAAAAAAAAATTAATAAAGAAGTCATGGTGTTTTATCACACCGAACATTTAAACATGCAATCGGATTGCTTCGGGCGCTTATTTTAAATACTTTGTGGACTTACATATCATTGCCACTAATGAGAATTTTGCAGCCATTTGAGTAATATCCGTTGCTTATTTACTCCGACATCTATTCATTTCGTCCGAGCAAACAAATTAAATTCACTAAGGTAACTTCCTTCCTTCGGTAATCATCTCCTTCCCTACAAGAGTTGTTTAACTTCATCTTAACACACCCCTGATTAATTGTGTATCATTCTCTCTGATGGAGGTAATCAAGTTTATAAATGTGGTAGTACGTTTAATGACGATATGAAATCGTTAACAAGACTTTTAACTTGTCTATACATAAGCTCTCTTATTATGTAATTTTTAACCCAGTATCAAACTCAACAATTGAAACATGTACACTATCAACTCACATTTTTAAATTAAACAATTATCATATCAAAGTATATTTGAACAGTCTACCTCAAATATTGTAAAACAAATTGTTTTTCTTTATCATATAGACATGTGAATTTAAAATGCGTTGCAAACTGTATAATTTTGAGGACATAAGTATGTAATCTTAACTATAATTATTTTTTTTTACAACTAGTGGTGCCTTTTGAAATGCTCATTGTTGGCACACTCGCACATCCTGAGATGTTTCGCACGCATTTGCCTGCGATGGTTCGGCTGAAACCGGCGAAGAGTTTCGCTGGAGATTGTTCCCGCACAATAGCATTTACACGCGGTTGCTGCCCCTGTGACTGGTTACGTCCATGGTTAAAGTCATTCCGCCGATTTTCATTGTAAAATTGTTTCCCCTTATCGTAGGGCTTGCGGTTGTGATCTCTATTTGAGTTCCTATTATTATTATTATGCGGTTGTTCGCCATGATGGTCAAAGTTGCCTGGTGGGCCATCTTCGATTGCATCTATATTTTGTAAAGTTTCAAGGAAACTTTCCAAAGTAGTTGCAACAACTGGGTTAATAAGACCCCTTGTCTGCTTTGAGAAATGTGTGGAAACAGCTGCTATGAACTGCTGGTCCTTAAGAGGCTGATCTAGGAGTCGCGAGAGTACTGTTGGTCTCCTTACATACATCACTCTTGAACCGTGCTCGCTTGGATCGTACTTCCCTTGGCAGATTCGGAGCAGACATCGTGACTGTTCTTGCACAGACCAATACGTCCGTAGAAATGCCTCTTTAAACTCTGTATAGGTTGTTCTCGCTTCGCAAGTAATGGCCAACCAAGACCTTTCTTGGAAGTCAAGTGCCTGGTTTACCAAGGTCATCCAAAAAGATTCTGGAATGGCCTTTATACGGAAATATTCCTCGAGGTTAGTCAGAAACTCACGAGGATTGATTCCTCTCTTCATTCCAAACCGTGGTAATGGAATGTCAACATGAATTGGTCCTATTACCTCTGTTGTACCAACCTGTCTTTTCTTCTCCACCGCACGCAGCTCCTCCCGCAATTTTACTTGCTCTTGCTTCAGAATAGACGCGTCCTCTTTCAAGGTTATTACCGAGGTACTTATTGAAGTAACCTCTCTGGTCAGTTGCAAATGCTGACTGTTCGCGTCATCTTGCACCCTCACGATTGACGTGGTCAGCGCATCGATGTTTCGAGTGGCCTCGTTTCGCAACCCCTCTACGCTATCTACTAAACTGGTCACCCGACGAGTGACAGCTTCCTGCGATCTTGTAAGATCCTCACAAGTCACAGTTACCGTCCCCACCTGTGACTGAAACACTTTCAAGTCACTTTCAACTCGCACAGATAGATTTTGCATGTCCACAGTAAGAGACGATTTGACAGCATCTATCTTTTCATCAAGCTTGGAGCACATCGCTTCCTGTCGGGCATTTACAATTGACATTTGCTCCGTGACTTCATTCAGTTTGTCATTCACTGCAGTCAACTCAGAACGGATTTGGTGTTTAATTTCCATCTTAAACTCGTCACACTGTGTTTTTAACAATCGCTGACACTCCGCGGCATTCTTTTCCGATATTTGCCGTTGTTCCACAGCATTTTGTTCCAAATTATTCAGCTTCTGTAAAATCATTGTCAACAATGACGCGTTTAGTTCCGGTGGTGTTATTTCTTTATCTTCCGATATCTGTGTGTGGTTATTTTCTACTGAAACATCCGAGTGTTCTATTGTGCCCGCTACACTGTGAGTCTGTGTGTGTTCTGTTTCTCGTGATTCTAAATCTCCGATTAGCTCAGTAGATGCACGGTGGAATTCATTGTCAAAAATTTCTTCGTGTGTTCCCATAGTGACAGTGTCTGTGTCTAAAATGTTCACAGAAATATCACTCGCGATTTTCCCAGAACGAAGTTTCATACGAATCTATTATGTTTTACGTCGCTCTCATCAAAAACCAACAAATTTATCCACAACGAAAATTTATTCAACAAACAAAACTAAAATTTTTTCCGGCATTAATAGCCCTCAAAATTTAAAATGAATTTCAACGCGATATTAATAACGTGCTCCAAAACATGAATCATTTACCGCACTATCAACTGCAACACACATCATCATCTTATAGAACTGATAAGAACAGTTGTATATAACAACACAAAGCGAAAACAAAAACCATCATAAATTGAAAGAAACACAAATCACCAGCACAAGAACATCAGCAATCATCACGAGAGCGAATGAACAACAACAAAAATAATCACAAAAGAACACCAGCAATCCTTACAAAAGCGAACAAATACAAGAATTATCATCACATATAGCTGGTCAAAACAGTTTGATCATTCCCAAAACAAAACGAAAAAAACAATGAAGAACGACAGCGAACAAAAATTGTTACCATGCTGCCAACTCAAAACAAAAAAAAAACATACAAAATTTAATAAGTAATTTGGAGGCTACGCTATGCATTTCTTGTTTCCCGATTAATCATTTTAAATGTGGCTATGCATTATTATTAATTTTTGATAAATCTTTCACTGACAATAATGATTTGGTATCAGAACCTTAATCATTCTGATATAGACAAGCCCCGAGTTGGATGCCAATGAAATGCTCTGTCTACTCCCGTATCTGAGTGAGCACTTTGTAATGATTATAATTTGATTTTTGAGTTTAACTTATTTAATTAATTACTATGAAAATGATTCCAAGGGTGCCATTCCAAAAGAGGAAAATTAAGGGAACAGAGTTCTGCCTTACATTTGAATGTTAGAATGAGGAATTTATTTTAAAACCATCGAATTTTTATTCTAGCATAAACAATTGAAACATATTTAAATATAAAGTTTTACAAAATTGACACACATGATATGTATGCATGGATTCTGGAGTTCTGTACCAGAAGGACGTACATTCGTTTGTCAATAATTCAACAAGTTGCACGGCTAGCTCACTGAAGTCAAATATATGTTGGGAGACGCAATTAGCAATTTTCACTGCTGTCAGGGTCGTACTGGGCTTTTAAATCACTATGGCAGCGAAATGTCAACACTTTTCAGTCAGAAGGGGTGGTACATTAACATGTGAAGTCCTCACTGTTGCTGCAGCATCCACACATACAAAAATTAGACTTTTCGCAGCAAACAGCACTGCGCAGCCCCTGCCACGTTCTGCCGCAATGTCCGCTCTAGCGGTTCTCTCCTCCCCTCCACCAACTGTGGCCACCCTGTGTCGGCCTGGGCATTCCAAGGCCGCACTATTGTCTGTCTCGGGCCAGCCGACTATTCGGCGCCAAACTGGAATCCCTTCGTCACCGAATTCGACCGGTGTAGTCATGGTCACCCAATGCAAATTTTCGTATTTCAATCGTCTCTTCTAATAAAACATGTGGTGACTTTTTTAGATCACCACAGTACAAAACGCTAGTGCGCCCGCATTTGGATTACTGTTGTGGAGTTTGGGATCTGTATCGCAAGGGATTGATTGACACGTTAGATAAAGTACAGAAGAGAGCCGCTCGATTCGTGACTGCTAGTTACATTCCTTACGAAAGTGTCACAGAGTTGAAAACGTGGGTTGGGCTGGGATTGTTTGGCGGACAGACGACGTCGTTTTCGTTTGAATTTGTTGGAGAATATGTGAAAATCTTTAATCTACGAGAGCAATGAAATGCTTCTTCCGCCAACCTATTTAGGTCACAATGACAGGCAAGATAAGATTAGAGAAATACACTCCTGGAAATTGAAATAAGAACACATTGACGCCGGTGTGTAAGACCCACCATACTTGCTCCGGACGCTACGAGAGGGCCGTACAAGCAATGATCAAACGCACGGCACAGCGGACACACCAGGAACAGCAGTGTTGGCCGTCGAAGGGCGCTAGCTGCGCAGCGGTTGGGCACCGCCGCAGTCAGTGTCAGCCAGTTTGCCGTGGCATACGGAGCTCCATCTCAGTCTTTAACACTGGTAGCATGCCGCGACTGCGTGTACGTGAACCGTATGTGAAGTTGACGGACTTTGAGCGAGGGCGTATAGTGGGCATGCGGGAGGCCGGGTGGACGTACCGCCGAATTGCTCAACATGTGGGGCGCGAGGTCTCCACAGTACATCGATGTTGTCGCCAGTGGTCGGCGGAAGGTGCACGTGCCCGTCGACCTGGGTCCGGACAGCAGCGACGCACGGACACACGCCAAGACCGTCGCATCCTACGCAGTGCCGTAGGGGACCGCACCGCCACTTCCCGGCAAATTAGGGACACTGTTGCTCCTGGGGTATCAGAGAGGACCATTCGCAACCGTCTCCATGAAGCTGGGCTACGGTCCCGCGCACCGTTAGGTCATCTTCCGCTCACGCCCCACATCGGGACGAATGGAGACGTGTCGTCTTCAGTGATGAGAGTCGCTTCTGCCTTGGTGCCAATGATGGTCGTATGCGTGTTTGGCGCCGTGCAGGTGAGCGCCACAATCAGGACTGCATACGACCGAGGCACACAGGGCCAACACCCGGCATCATGGTGTGGGGAGCGATCTCCTACACTGGCCGTACACCTCTGGTGATCGTCGAGGGGACACTGAACAGTGCACGGTACATTCAAACCGTCATCGAACCCATCGTTCTACCATTCCTAGACCGGCATGGGAACATGCTGTTCCAACAGGACAATGCACGTCCACATGTATCCCGTGCCACCCAACGTGCTCTAGAAGGTGTAAGTCAACTACCCTGGCCAGCGAGATCTCCGGATCTGTCCCCCATTGAGCATGTTTGGGACTGGATGAAACGTCGTCTCACGCGGTCTGCACGTCCAGCACGAACGCTGGTCCAGCTGAGGCGCCAGGTGGAAATGGCTTGGCATGCCGTTCCACAGGACTACATCCAGCACCTCTACGATCGTCTCCAAGGGAGAAATGCAGCCTGCATTGCTGCGAAAAGAGGATATACACGCTACTAGTGCCGATATTGTGCATGCTCTGTTGCCTGTGTCTATGTGCCTATGGTTCTGTCTGTGTGATCATGTGTTGTATCTGACGCCAGGAGTGTGTATATAAAGTTTCCCATTCCTGGGACAATGAATTCACGGTGTTCTTATTTCAATTTCCAGGAGTGTAAGATGCCTTGCTGATACTTTTATGTATTCTTTCTTTCCTCGTTCTGTTCGAGATTGGAATGAACATAATTAGGATTGGTGCGTAGGCACCCTCTGCTAGCCACAATATTTGTGAATTACGGAGTATAGATGAAGATGTAGATGTAAATAATCTTGGAGCTTATGGAATAATGACTTAGCCAGGGACCTCTCACTCTGAAAACCGCCGTTTGGGACCCAGTGTTTGTTGATGTGGATTTTCGAACAAAATAGCGTGAAAGGGGATTCGACCTACTACGCCAGAACTTCTCACAATTTTCCGGTATTATATTTTGATATTATTTCAGTTATGTGAATAACATGTACAAATCTATTTTCTTACCTTTTTTTTCTTTCAGATTTCAAAACAAAACAGGAGAAACCTAAGCTACGGTAGCAGACATAAGATTTAGTCAATTAGTTGCGGCTCATAATCTTAATTTTAGGGTGATCAGTCATATTGTTAAAGTTGCAAAGCTAAATTTTAAGAATTCAGCTATTGCGAAAAATGTTCAACAAAATCACATAAAGTGTATAGGTTTTTTTCGAAATGTTCTATCATAAAAAATCAAGGGCGATGTAACTAACGAACAATGCTTTTTTGGTCCTCATAGGTGAATTTACTGATATCGGTAATGCTAGGTGGTTGTGTATTTTAGTAAGATACATACAGGGTGTCCAGGAATTAAAGGATAATCCTGCAACCGCAGGTAGGTCAGATAATTAATTACTACATAACAAAATTTTATTTTAGTAAAAGTCTCACATGTTTCGAAAAAAAAATTAAAATATCAGTATCTCGAAAATGGTGAGACTCTTACTAAAATAAAATTTTGTCATACAGTAAGACATGAGGTGACATATCTGCGGTTGCAGGATTATCCTTCCATTCTAACGAAGTTGAGACACAACACTTTGACTTGATCCCTATTAGTAGTGATGATGGTAATGCTAAAGTCTTTGATGAGTTGAACATGTTTGATCCTCACACGTTACTCGCTATAACGCCTGTTACACGTAAATGTTGGATAACATACTATGGAAGTATTAGGAGAGTGTAGTGAAAGGTACAGGAGATATTCAGACTAGTCTATGTCAAGTTTTACCAAAAACGTGTCGGTGAATCATCCAAAAGGTTTCTAGTGAACGACATATCTTTTAAGTATGTGCTATTTCTTGTTCCAATTAATACACTGAACCAAAGTATAGAGAAAAAATATGACGTTTCGAAAATTCGACAAGATTTAGTCTAGAATTAACAAACAGGAAGTGGCAAAAGAGCTTGGCTATCTCCCATACTATTTTTCAGAAGAGGAAAAAGAAGAGTTGTTAAAGTCAAACGGTGTCGTTGGTTTTTAATGTGGGTTAAGTAAAACTATAATTGTTGAGGCAAAGTATGTTTCTTCAAATATTTGCAGGTTACCATAATTATTATTAGGGTTACCTCATGGAAATTCAGAAGTACAAAAAGGTTTTCTCTATGGTGGCCAATATAAAGAGCAAACAAAAAAAAAAAAACAAAAAAAAAAAGGGAGGGGGGAAAAGAACAGTTTGAAACCTCAAACAGTGATCTACTAAGAGAGACATTAGATTTTCAAACTTAAATCAATTGTTGTTTGACCTTTCCAATTGCTAATTATCATCTCAAGAAATCTGGTAAGTGTATGTATCAGTTTAAATAAATTGGAACTGTATTCTTTGCCTCGCCTGGTGAAGACTGACTGTAAATTGCAGTTACACTGTTATTTTGCTTTCGCCTGCAATGATTAGTAGATAATATATGTATAATGCCAAAAAAAGTGAAATAATTTAATCCTTCAGTATTGTCTTTCTTCTGTACTTACATGATTTAAGCGGTTAATGAATTCCGTCTTATTTTATAAAATATTTATTGGTGTGATAATAATATCGTCGTCTGTGTTGCTGCTACTATTACGACAACTGTGTAAATCTTCAATCATCCTCTATCCGACATACATGCTGGCATTAAATAACATCTCTATTCAGAATTCACTTCCTATGTTTAACAAAAGACTTCATCATGATAGGTAAGTTTAATTGATATTCTTTGCGATAATTATTTATTTGTAGCGGAATTTTAATAGCCCGTAGCGGAATTGTGACTGTCTGTTGAAGAATGTAGCGAAATTCTGTCTTGCCCGTAGCGACTTTCCGTCTTTCGGCGTTGGCAACACTGATTGTTGACGAAATAGTGGAAATTTGGCGCGTTTCTGTTGTGAAGTTGTTTGCGCTCAGACTTGTTGGCGAGGTGAGTTAATGCGATACATGGAAAATGAATGTATTGTAATGTGTAATGCGTATTTTGAGCATTCAATGAGTTTTTAATTGGGTTTAGTCTGTTTTGCCTTGTGCTGTTTAGTGTAGAACATCTCGCTCATTTCCTGCAACAGTGATGTAACTCAAACACTTGAATTTTACGGAAGGACCAATTCAAATGTTTCATCTGTAATAACTTTATGCATTCGTAGAAAAAAACTTATCTGCATGTTTTATTGGAAGAATACAAATAAAAAAGGGAAAATGTACAGTATCAGTTGTAGGCCACGGAGATGGGATTACTGGAGATCGCGATTCCGTCAGGAGTTGTCATCATAATACTGCAGTGGTCAAACGCAAGATTCCACTATAAATTCTTCCCGAAGTACATTTAACGGTTTCATGCTGGTCCATGCTATATTACAAACTAATTTGTGCTTGAAAATAATGCTTCAGGCTGTATTACAACGGAATTACAGCATGAGTATTCATAATAATTTTATAATGTGATTAAACGAAAAGCTTGTGTAAAAAAGTGAAGATTTATGATGTTTGCACATAACTTTGCTACATTCGCAAATAATTTTGTTCAAGTATAACTAATTTTTTCACTTTTTTCTATAAATGATTCAATAATTGCAGCAAGAATATCATAATTCAAAATGAGGATTTTTGTGAGGAATACTGCTGTAGTCAGTCGCAAGAGGTATTATTCTCAAGCAGTAATTCCGCTGAAATACAGCCTGGACCATTATTTTCAAGCACAAATTAGGTTGTAATACAGCCTGGGCCAGCATGAAACCGTTAAATGTATTTCAGGAAGAATTTATAGTGGAATCTTGGGTTTGACCACTGCAGTATTATGATAACTCCTGGCGGAATCGCGATCTGCAGTAATCCCCTTTCTTCTTCCTCTTGATTTTTACTGCTTATTTAAAGTCATCTGCGTAGGAGTATTTATAAAAAAAATGGAATTGGAATAATCCCATCCCACTTTCAGCATCTTTACTTTGGATAATTTTAATGCTGCCATATTCAGAGGACCTATGTCTCCGAGCAGAGCTTTAATGTCACAGAAACCCTTATAACTGAATTCTTTGGCAGGGGAACGTTCTCCACTTTTTTCGCAGATCTAGTTGTGGAGATGAAGGAATCGGGAATATACAATGGTCCACTTCTGATAAAGTATTTAATCATCTTTTGTGAATGAACAGAATCACATTCATTCTGAGCGTGGCCTTTAATTAAGAATTTATATGAAATTGATTTGAGGCCTAAATAGTATTGGCATATAAGTAAAGTGCGGGTATAAATTTATTTTTCTGCTGCCCTGCATAGTTGTCTGAGTAAAATATAACATCTGCATCTTGTTTTGATGCAGCAATTTTTCTCAGATAATGAAAGACGCATATACTCAATTCATTTACACCACGGTGGCTGTTTCCTTTATCCTATTCAAAACAATCACATGTGTTACTCTTCAATTCATACATAGTGAGATTAAAAATGTTTAATTTGAATGTATAGTAGAATAGAGAAACATTCCCTTTAAGAAATAAATGGTTCTCAGGCTTCCAGGCACATATAAATGTCACAGTCATACTTCGTTTCAAGGAAGTCAATCTCTGCCCTCATTTTCAATCAACATTTATTAATGTTATACCATTGGTTAAAACGTTACATGACTGTGATATGTAAACGAGGCTGGAAGCCAGATAACAGTTTAGTTATTATATAGGAACGAAGTCTTTCTCGGCGTTGAGAATGGATGTAGTCTTCTCGGGAGACTACATCCAGTTTAGTTATTTACAACATCCCGAAAAACTATGTTCTTACATCCTCTTTAGGAAGCTGCATTACTGCCTGCACATCATAAACAACCACCACAGCATTTGAATTTTCTTTGGTATTTTTTTCCCCCTCCTCTCTTGACAATTGCTTTTAGATAAGATGTTGATTATGTTTTTCTTGTGGTCTGTTTTTCTTCACCATTTGCATTTTCAAAAGCTTCACGCAAATCTTTCTTCATTACGAAAAATGAAATATTGTATTCCTTTGTAAATATTCTATAAAATGTAATGTAACTGGCAAAAAGTACCTTCTTTTCTTTACAGATGACCACATTGTCCTAGTTGATGTCTGCAATTGACTTGCTTCCATCAGTGAAAAGCTTTTTTGCATCTGTCCTTAGATTATGTGCTGCCTCACACCTTACCTTCACATTGGATCTAAAGATTTCTGTTACCATGTTGACCTCTTCTGTCAGCTTCCAATTGAACATTTGCTAGTTTACTTTGTTTTTCCAACGCGGTACAAATAGGGCAGCAATTTATATCTAATCTCATTTTTGGAACGATATATACTCAAGCAGTGGCGGATCCAGGATTTTGGTTTGGGGGAGGGGGGCTTGACTCCGGTGAGGAAGGAAGGGGTGCTGACAGAAATCTCATATTCCAGATTACCGCCCTCATACAAACAGTGGAGCAAAAAAAAAAAAAAAAGTCTCCAAAATCTGTCATCGGGGGAGACTTTGGTGGTTTTGGGGGGGGGGGGGCTTCAGCCCCCTAGCCCTTCCCCCTGGATCCGCTGTACTCAAGTCCTTTGGTTGTTTTGATTAAAATGAAAGGCATTATTGTTTTTACGTTGACTTCTCATCCCTCTCGCACAAATATATTGGTATCTGAGATTAATTGGCTGCATTGAATTTGCTATAAATTGCCACTAAAGAAGAAATTTTTTGCTATGTAACTTTGTATATGACAGTCTTGTGAATAAACTAGAGGGAGCCTGTTGGGTCATTCCATCTCAAATGAACTAACAGTCTGAACCTTGACCTCTCAGATTTGGATGAATTTTTTTTCAGGTAATGTACCCACCAACACTAGTTTAAATTTCAAATTTTTCGGACTTTTGTTTTTGAGTTTCAAGTATTTAAAAATTAAAAAAAAGACTGTTTTTGGTCGATTTCTGATTGTTTAAAAATGCTGTAGCTCAAAAACTGTACAACCTAGAGAGCTCAAACTTGCACCATTGTTTTCCTCTAAGAATTCCCTTCAATTTGATATGTAACATGACTATGCTACCTAATTCTAAAAATTTTAAAAAATTACATTTTTTTTTAAAATTTCCAAAATACGTACCCTCGTATTTTTTAAATAAAAATTATATGTGTTGTCCAGTCTAACTGACTACATGCATGCAAAATTTCAAGATGGGATCTCAATGGGTTCTTGTATAAAAAGATATTTTACTACCAAAATACACACTAGTCAGGTGAAAAGCAGACTATTTCTAGGCTATGAATACCAAGGTAGGCCTACGTAATTCTAACAAACTTAAATTATTAAGTTAGCCTTTTTGTGTAACATTACCCTCTTATTGTTTGTTAATTTATTAAATGATATAATGTTGTTTTAATTTAATTTTCATGAGTCTTTTAACTATGCATCAGAAGGAAGTGAACATATTTTAATTGGTAATATACATGCTAAAAGTTAAATTTTGAATAAAGCCACTCATCTTCATCCTTAGTTTTAAATGGCAGGGATTATGTTTTTCTTGGTTTTCCAGTGTTAGTTGTAATCATTTACAACAAGTTCCTTACAATAGAATTGTACAAGATGAATTACAATCATTCCACTAGACTACCACCCAAGCTACATTGCATCCTTTCATCATATATTATGAATGGGAGGGGAAACTAAAACATCTGCAGTATGTCTTCATATCAGATTACCTGGAACATAATACAGTCACTTTCTATGTATTCCAGAAAAAAACTGCTAGAAATCTTAAAGCAAACCTTGCCTTTTACACTTAAAAAGATTACTTATTTTTCTGATGGCAGCACTGCACAATATAAAAATAAGAAAAACTTTCTTAATTTGTTTGCATAAAACTGATTTTGAAGTTGAAGCAGAGTGGGAGTTCTTTGCAACATCCCATGGCAAAAGTTCATGTGATGGCCTTGGCTGAACTGTTAAGCGGCTAGCTGCTAAAGCCAGCTTACAAAGGCCATATAACCAACAAATCTTAACACCCAAATCACTTTATGTATTTGCCATGTAAAACATAAAAAACATTGACTTTAAATATTGCACAACAGAAGACTATGCAGAGACCAAAGAATACTTACTTCCTTCGTTTAGTGAATCAAAAGCGGTTGTGGGAACACAAAAGTTTCACTCATATAAACCCCACACACAGTGTCAAATTACTGTGAAGCCTTATCATTTTAATCTTGATGGGTCTCTTGAATATGTGACAACAGTGAACCAAATAACACCATCAGATATGGAAAATATTACTGCTGGTTTTGTGACAGTAGTAGAGATGGGTCACAAATAACTAAACGGCTACAAATAACCGTTATTTTAAAAACGCCGTTTAGCAAGTAACGGCCAAAACGATAACTGGAGTTATGTAAATAACTGTCAGCACCTCCCTCTGACCGCGCTGTAATTGTTTGTCGACCGTCCGCTACGAGTGCATCAGTCACCGCTTATTGCTTCTCTCACCGTTATTAATTGTAATAGATACCATTAGATGACACTACCATCGCAAAATAATAGTTATTAACTACGATAGCGACCACTAGAGGACACTACCTATGTAAACCGCTTTTAATACGTTTGACCGTTATTAATCGCGATAGTGGCCAATAGATGTCACTACTACTGAAGACGTCAAATTCTACTTTACAGATATTATTTGCGATGGGGTCCAAAATTTATCATATTTCTACAACTTAATGACCATTAAATGGGTTTTCAGCATCCATCCTTCCATAGTAAACAACGTGATTATGCTTTTTGTTACAGCTGTTTACCCGTGTTATAGCGTCTTTGCCAGTTGAAGGCGTTATTAACTTCGATAGCGGTCACTAGAGGACACCACCTATGTAAACCGCTTTTTAATACCTTTAACTGTTACTAACTGCGATAGCAACCAACAGATGGAGAAACCATCGAAAAGCGCTAGTATTTCCACAAGTCAATTAGTTTCAAACAGCAAATCATATTTACATTTCAAATTACTTTTATGTACGTCTGAACAACATATTTAAATTGCAGCTGGTCTGTTATTGGGACACATTTACAACATATGTAAAGTATGCTATACATATAACTATAGCCACACAAAACTTAATGCGAATTAATAGCCAGACTGAAAAAATTGTTTACTTCCAGCAAAGTTAATTTTCTGTTCTTTACCAGAACGCAACGCGTAATGCTGTATTTGTTGCATATATTCATAAAAACTCCTACCACAAGTTCTTTAGTTTCAAACAGAAAAATATATTAACACCTAATCAAAACTGCCCACTTCGGATTATTTTTATATATCGTACATCCCTAAATCACTTATACTTCATTTCCTCCTGTTTGATCACGTCATACACTAACCGCTAAAGCTGCTCGTGTTAAAATTCTATATTAATTTACCAAGGCATCACTGCCACTTATTAAACAAATACATAAACACAAGTCGAAGGCGTATATAATGTCTCTGACAGTTACTATGGAAGCCGCTTATTTGAAAGCCGCCATTGGTGACATATCGTTAAACGCTAAATAACGCTAATAAGCTGCTTTTCGTGACGTCAGGGCTATTTCGCTATTATTTGTGGGCGTGGCCGCTATTTTCGTCACATCCGGTTATTTGACATTTCCGGCTTTTCAACAAGAGAAGAGCGTTTCTGAGCAGAGATTTTAGTAGCGACTCCACAGATATTACTTCGGAACTGAATAACGTATTACTGGAAAAAAGCTGTTTTGCCCGTCTCTAGACAGTAGCATATAATGACTCTTGGTGGCTAGGATGCATTGAAGATAAATACAATGACATGTGCCGAATAAATTTTTTTACACCCAAAAGGTCCAGCCCATTCTTTTTACTATCCACAACCAAGAGATTTATTAGATGTCCAAGGAAATACTCTTTTACAAACAGTGGATCCAACCACAGCTACGGGAAGAACCTACACTTTAAGTGCTAAAGAAATGAAGTTGTTTTCTCTTGCTTTGGAAAAATATCTTAAAAGATCCAAAAGAAGTGTTTAAATTATGTTAGGCCTACCCTCACTAAACACTTATTTGTGTAAATACTATGCATATTAACTTTGTAAATACCAATTATTATTAGAAATACTGTTCTATCCACACAAATATCAACAAGTTAATCTTTTTCCCAAGTGAAATTACTTTTGCCAATTTCTATTATAAGGAAGTTGTTATAAATGATTACAACTAACACTGGAAAACCAAGAAAAACATAATCTCTGCCATTTAAAACTAAGGATGAAGATGAGTGGCTTTATTCAAAATTTAACTTTTAGCATGTATATTACCAATTAAAATATGTTCACTTCCTTCTGATGCATAGTTAAAAGAATCATGAAAATTAAATTAAAACAACATTATATCATTTAATAAATTAACAAACAATAAGAGGGTAATGTTACACAAAAAGGCTAACTTAATAATTTAAGTTTGTTAGAATTACGTAGGCCTACCTTGGTATTCATAGCCTAGAAATAGTCTGCTTTTCACCTGACTAGTGTGTATTTTGGCAGTAAAATATTTTTTTATACAAGAACCCATTGAGATCCCATCTTGAAATTTTGCATGCATGTAGTCAGTTAGACTGGACAACACATATAATTTTTATTAAAAAAAAATCTGAGGGTACGTATTTTGGAAATTTAAAAAAAAAAAAATTTTGTAATTTTTAAAAATTTTCAGAATTAGGAGAAGTGGTTCTTCCAATGTTCATAACTCAAAATGGCTAATTTTTTAGTTATATCATTGTTTCAGCAAATGAGCGATATTAAAGCTGCTGGTGAAATGCTTGGTAGTGTAGAGAGGTAAACTATGAATGCTAAATATGCTTATACTAACTGATGGCTTCAAAATATGAATGACCCTTGAAATGGTGGTGGTTTGCAGAAGACATCACATGCATACTGTTGTCAGACGCTATTATTATAGATAAACTGCAAGCATTTCTGAAGTACATACCATAAAAATAATACTAAGCTTACCTTGAACTGTCACCAATCATTTTGACATCAGTGGTAAGTAAATTAATGGTGAGATATACACGCAACAACCTTAGAATTGTCTTTGAGAAACAAATTTGGTTTTCAAATCATCAACATTGCTTTAGGCAAGGATATTTAAATGAATCTCACTTGGCTGTATACAAAATATTTCATATGATATGGTCGAGGGGGGCCAAACTGATAGACCAGTCTAAGGCATTTTACAGTGAGCCATAATACTGTGGTAGATATGGTTAAAATCATTGGAAGTGCATTGCTGGGTAGACAAATTCCTAAAAGGTAGAAAACTAAAATTTAGGGAAGGAAGTACAGTATCAAAAGAAGTGGAAATGAAAATGGGAGTGCAATAGGGTACTATTAAATTTGGACCATTGCTATTCATTATTCTAATGAATGATTATGTAGATGGTTTACTGTCAGGAGTTAGATGGTTTGCAGGTGACATAATGGTATATAATAGGATCAAAACAGGATAGTACTGTGAATAGCTGTAAGGTGACCTGGACAGGATATCTAGCTGGATAGGTCAACATGGGTTGAAGATAAATGCAAAGAAATGTCAGCTGCAATGTAAGCTTCACGGGTGTTCAGCTGGATAGCGTCATAAAAACGCAATGTTTTGACAGCTGGCGCTTCTGCCTTCATCAGGTGTGGAAAGCTTCAGGTCACTGGCGGTGGCTTCTAGCTTACAACACCTAAAGCCTATGGCACCTGATGAAGATAGCAGAGCCAGCTGTCAAAATGTTGTGTTTTTATGACACTATCCGGCTGAACACCCATGAAGCTTACAGTGTATCAGTACACCGGGAAAGTCTCCATTCACACATCAAGTGTCAGCTGATTAGGTACACAGATAAAAAAAAAAAACTGAAGGTTGAATTTAATTATAAGGTGGGGAAGGAATTTCTTGTTGAAGATTTAAAATATAAATATCTTGGCATAACATTTGATAGCAAACTCAACTGGGCAGGTGGTGGGAGAAGGTTTCAAACTCATTCACTTATTAAAGAAAGTGACAAGGGGATGAACCACAAAAGTGAGGGAATTGGGTTACAAAACTTTGGTCAGACCATCCAGGATATGTATAAAAGGACACTAAACCTGGGCTATAAACTAACAGAGGGGATAACAATTAACCAAAGATCGTGACAAGTTTTTTGTCTCTCTCTGACATTCTTTAATATATATTAGATGGAAGGAAAATGTTCATCCTGGAATAAAAATAAATAACAGCACGTATAAACTGAAGAGCCAAAGAAACCTGGTGTAGGCATGCATATGCAAACACAGAGACATGTAAACACTCACAGTATGGTGCTGCGGTTGGCAATGCCTATATAAGACATCAGGTGTCTGGCGCAGGCGGTAGATCTGTTACTGCTGCTACAATGGCAGGTTATCACGATTTAAGTGATTTTGAACGTGGTGTTATAGTCGGAGCACGTAAGATGGGACACAGCATCGCAGAGGTAGTGATGAGGTGGGGATTTTCCCATACGACCATTTCATGAGTGCACCGTGAATATCGGGAATCCGGTAAAACATAAAATCTCTGACATCGCTGCAGCTGGAAAAGATCCTACATGAATGGGACAAACGGCAAATGAAGAGAATCGTTCAACGTGACAGAAGTGCAACCCTTCTGCAAATTGCTGCTGATTTCAATGCTGGGCCATCAACAAGTGTCAGCGTGTGAACCATTCAATGAAACATCAGCAATATCGGCTTTCCGATCCGAAGGCCCACTCCTGTACCCTTGCTGAGTGCACGACACAATGCCTTATGCCTCACCTGGTCCCATCAACACTGACATTGGACTGTTGGTTGCAAACACGTTGCCTGGTCTGACAAGTCTCGTTTCCATTTGTATCGAGTGGATGGACGTGTACAGGTATTGAGACAACCTCGTGAATTCATGGACCCTGCATGTCAGCAGGGGACTGTTCAAGCTAGTGGAGGCTCTGTAATGGTGTGGGGCATGGTGTTGGAGAGACATGGGACCCCTGATATGTCTAGATAAGACTCTGACAGGTGACACATACGTACGCATCCTGCTTATCACTTGCATCCATTCATATCCACTGTGCATTCCGACAGACTTTCCAGGAGGACAATGCGACACCCCACACGCCCAAAATTGCTACAGAGTAGCTCTTCTGAGTTTAAACACCTCCGCTGGCCACCAAACTCCCTAGACACGAACATTATTGAGCATATCTGGGATACCTTGCAACATGCTGTTCAGAAGAGACCTCCACCCCCTCATACTCTTACGGATTTATGGATAGCCCTGCAGGATGCATGGTGTCAATTCCATCCAGCACTACTTCAGACATTAGTTGAGTCCATGCCACGTCGTTTTGCGTCACATCTGCATGCTCGCGGGGGCCCTACATGATATTAGGCAGGTGTACCAGTTTCTTTGGCTCTTCAGTGTATAATCACTATGCTATTTGCAGATGACCAATTTATCCTACAAGAAAATGAAGAGGGATTGCAAAAGTTGATACATATATTAAACATTATTAGTAAAAATAACAATTTGCAGTTGTCTCTTACAAAAATTAGAAATAAATTAATTTCTAGTATGTTGAATGATTTGGCTAACCCTGACCTCAAGATTATAGCACCAATGGCTCCAGTAAGAGGTCATGGTCTATAATTAACCAGGTGTAATGGTTGATTATCTAGAGTGAGTTGTTAACATAAATTAATATACTTCTATTGAATATAAGAACTGGAAATACATACACTTGGATAATTGCTACTGCTGATTCTAAGTTTAGTAAAAGTATTTTTGCTCCTAATAGAAACATAATTAATTTATAAGTTGATATTGGACCTGTATTTCCTATCAGTGTTAATAATAAATGTCCAGCAATTATAATCAGATGCAAGTCAAGTAGCTAATGTTCCTGGTCGAATAATATTACTAATAGTTTCAACTGGTACAATAAACAATGTAAGTGCTCATGGTGTTCCTTTTAGGACTAAATGTGTAAATATATAGTTTATATTATTAATCCATCCAAATATTATAAATCATAACTACACTGGTAGTGCAATTGAGAATGTTATAATTATATTTCTTGTACTAGTGAATATGTTTTGGAACAATTCCATAAAGTTGTTAAATAAAATTATTGCAAATAAAGGAATAAATGTAATTGTTATTTCATTACTTCTATCAAATCCTACTAACATATTGTTTCACATGGAATTAAATCGAGAAGAGATCAGTCAAAATCTTATAGGAATTATAAGTACGCCAATAAATGTTCTTGATCTATTAATTGATAAGTTTATAATACTAATTGATGGATCGAAAGTTTAGATTTCTTATCATTTTATAGTCAATTATATAGTAGTTTATTGAATTAAACATAATTAATGTAATTGAAAATATGATATGTAGACAGAATCATATTAATAGTTATATTTGAGGAATTAGAATAATATTCTTTACAAGAAGTATTTGTAAGTTACGAGGCGTGTTTTTTTAAGTAAGGTCCGTTTGAAAATAAGTACACAACGAAAGGTTATTTCAAAAAAGTAAAATTATTTTCAGAAAGTACATTCTTTACTCTATTTTTCGACATAGTTGCCAAGTTTGTTCAAACACTTATAATACCTCTCAACCAATTTTAAAATACCCTCTTCATAAAAACTTGCCGCCTGCTCCGATAACCAAGAGTTCACTGCCGTTTTCACGTCGTCGTCATCATTGCAACGGTTGCCACTGAGGTGTTGTTTGAGGTGGAGGAACAGATGGTAATCGCTCGGCACAAGATCAGGACTGTAGGGTGGTTGGTCTAAAACTTCCCAGCCAAAACTGTCCAACAAATCGCGGGTGTGACCTGCAGTGTGAGGTCTTGCATTGTCATGGAGAAGGACAATTCCCTTTGTAAGCATGCCGCGTCTTTTGTTTTGAATCGCTCTGCGTAGCTTTCTCAAGGTTTGGCAGTATGCTTCTGCATTGATAGTGGTTCCTCGTTGCATGAAGTCAACCAACAAAACACCATGTCTATCCCAAAACACCGACGCCATGATTTTTCGCTGGGACAGAGTCTGTTTGGCCTTCACCTTTACAGGCGAGTGTGTGTGTCTCCATTCCATGCTCTGTTGCTTCGATTCGGGCGTGATATGCGAAACCCATGTTTCGTCTCCGGTTACGATCTGACTCAAGAAGCCATCACCTTCTTCGTGATAAACGAGTCAAAAACTTCATCGCACACTCAAATCTTTGGTTTTTGTGGTCCTCTGTTAGCAGTTTCGGGACCCAACGGGAGCACAGTTTCCTAAACTTTAGGTGTTCAGAAACAATTTTGTAAAGCACTGATCTCGACACGTCAGGAAATTCGTTTGAGAGACCTGTTATTGTGAACCGCCTGTTCTCCCGAATCCTCGCTTCAACTGAAGCCACCAAATCGTCTTTAATCGAAGAAGGGCGACCGGAGCGGTCCCTCATCATGGACATTGTCACGGCCATCTTTGAATTCTCGTACCCACTTACGCACTTTGTTTTCACTCATAACAGTGTCACCGTACACTTCGCAAATCTGTCGATGAATTTCTGCAGCAGACAGGTTCCTCGCTGACAAAAACCGTATCACTGAGCGAACCTCACACGCGGCGGGCGAGTTGATTTTCTTAAACATTTTGAAAGCACAGAACAGAACCGTACAGGTTAGCTACAGAGCTGAAACTGAGCACAGTTGTTCCCGAGGCATGCCGGTACTCGACGCACGCGCTCGTTACGGTATCCACGCGAACTACTAGTGTCTACAGCAAAACGGACCTTACTTAAAAAACACGCCTCGTACTATAAATTGGTTGATGAGACCATTACTTATTTTCAGCCATCTGGCACAAGAAGTTTTAATTAATAATATTTAAAGATTGGCATTCATTTGTTTTATGTTGAACTAACTTCTTATCTAATTATCTTTTTTATTTGTGATAAAAATAGGTTAGTAGATGTTGTTTCTAACATGATAGGTATACATTTATGTTTTACTCCACAAATTTCTGAACATTGTCTATAGAATAATCCTGGTCGATTAATATTGAATCTTGCTTGATTTAGCTGGCCTAGGATGTGTAAGCTACCTTACTCCTTATTTGCAATATTTAGTTAAAATCCGAAGAAATTTGGGTCAACATTTGATACATGATACCGCAGTCTAAAATCGAGTCAACAACACTTCAGAGTTAGGAAAGTAAATAAACAGGACATAACAACAATAAATAAACAGTTTCTAATAAAATATTAATTATAAATTTACCAAGTTGAGCGTAATCCATAAGTATCCAAAGTTGAAAGTAAACAGATTTGGTTAAGCAACCATATCACTAATATTCCACACATCTCGACACAGTAAAGCACTTTTATAATAATAATTTCACCATTTTATATTAAATTCACTAATAACTCGCAGTTTCAAATAGATTTAAAGCAGTAAATATGACTTTTAAACAAATCTCCCATGTGCTAATTTCAATAAAATGTTTCAATCCAGTTAAGTAATTTCAGAGCTCTAAAAGTAGAATTAATGACACTAAATAACGGGCAGATGAATATTCTTTAAGTTTCCAATAGCCATTAACCGACAAATAAAAGATATAAATAAGTTAAAATCGGAATTCTACTACGCAATAACAGCCCACTTGTAAATAGAATCTTGATCTGGCAAACATATTTCAGGAGCTAAAAACTTTTGTAAAGCACTTAAATAAAATAAAGGAAGACTTTAAAAATAGTAGCAGGACGAAATAAGTTGTAAGTAAAAAGTGAACAAAATTGAGTAATGCTGCAAAACTACCAAATTTTAGAAATTCCATAACTTTCGATACACTTAACCGATTTGAAAGATTTTTACCTTTTTGGAATCAGCAGACCTGTAAGAATAGTTTGGTAATAGTTTAAACTTGATATTTTAAAGTTTAGCAAATTCACATTCCAGATATGATGATTTGCAGTTTCAAAGTCGGTTAGCTTTCTTATTCATCGAACTTCATAAATAGTTTACACCGGTTTGGAAGCACTGAGAGGAAAAATACACACAACACAACACTTGGTACAAAACGCTCTTCATCTCGTGATTTTCTGGAAGCCCTCAGCTTGAAAAAAGAATTTAGTACCACGGTTGATCATCGCAGTCTAGGCATTTTCCATAAAGGAAGGTCCGGGTGTTGTTCTCGAGGCATTTCGCGGAAGTCTCTGGTCAGGTTAATATGTACTAGTGTTGAATTGAACTCGGCGCTAGCCACGCGCGTGGGGTCATGGGACACCGGAAACCATGTCAGGGAAGCCAATGTTCGGACATTGAAATTCTTCGCCATGTGACGCTACAGTAGAACTTTTATTTTCTGTTTCGTGGTTGAGCGGTCTGTTCTGTTTCATGACTTGTGATCTTCAGTGTGATGATTTATTCCGATTGCCATAGCTAACTGCAACATTTTTGTAACTTCTGTGAATTTTTAAGAATACATCTTTTTTGTGAATCGAACTTCAACTGTGTTATTTCTCAACTAGTACCCTCCTTACATAGGGTTTGTTTATGTAAGTGGCGGCCGCAATAGAGCAGTTAGCATTATCCAAAGGCTTTTCACAGTTTCAAGACATTTCTTCAACTTTTATCAGTGACAGCAGGTGATTAAGTTCAGGTGGATGAGCCGATACTTTAACCCCGGTATGGGTCAGGATCCTGACAGGTGGCATCCACTTTTACTCCTATTGATGGGATTTTTCATGAATGAAGAACATCTGAAGCATTGTTAAAATACGAATTGGGATATTTATTGGTAAAATTATTCAGTTATCTATGTTTAGTAAACGGAAACCATTGGTTTCTAATTCAGATTCATTTATTTTATACGCATAAAATTCAATATTTTTAAAATCTGAATATTCATATTTTTAATATCATTGACATCCAATTGTTTTAATTGTAATTAAAGTGTCATTAATATCATCAATAAGATATAATATATGAATTGATTGGAGTGCAATGAAAATTATAATTATTGCTGGTTGTGGGGTTCAAACTGATTCAGTTATGTCTGTATAACATATATTGGTATAATAATTTGTTATTTAATATTTCTTTTTATGGATTTATCAATCCTTGTTTCAGGATGCAGCCTCTTTAAGCTAGATGAGTTATATAAAATTTAATGCTACATAAGTTTGTTGTAATTCCTTCCAGGTTGATCGATCTTGAGCAACACCCTTCCAGTTCACGCCTGTTATTCATTGCAAGTCCTTATCCCAACGATCTGGGGGTCTTCTTCTTGCTATTTTCAAGTTCCTTGGTGTATAATCCAGAACTGCCATAATCCATCTGTCCATCTCTTTTCCGAGCAAAATGACCAGCCCATTACCATTTTTTGGGTCGTTGACTCTTTCTGAGATGTCTTTCACTTTATCAAACGAATGTGGGCGGCCCTTTTCCTTTCTCTTCTTGTAAACCCTAGCATTGCCCTTTCCATACTTCACTGGGCAGTTCTCAGTTTTTGTTTAATGTGACTGTTGAGGGTCCAAGTGTGGCAGCCATATTTGAGGACCGGTAATAAACATTGTTCAAATACCTGTTTTTTAAGATGTACTGGCATGTTTGATTTAAATACTATGGAATTTCTTCCATATGCTCTCCAGCCCAGCTTTATGCGTCTGTAGATCTCAGACTTTGAGTCGCCATTCATGTTCGTCAGTTGGCCAAGATAGATGTACTGCTCTACAGACTCAATAGCAGCTTCTTTCATGTCTGCTTTGTCTACCCATTTGTTTTGAATGATTTTGCTTGTTGACAGGTTATTTTAAGGCCCACTTCTCTGCAAGCTGCCTCTAGTTTGTTTATCAGTTCTTTTAGCTCTTCCAGACTGTTTCAGAGTAAAACTATATCAGCAAATCTTAAGTTGTTGAGACTTCTTCCATTTATTCTCAACCCTCTTTTTTTCCATTGGATTTTTGACATTGCCAACTCCAAGATTGATGTGAATAGCTTGGGGGATATAGAGTCTCCTTGTTTTACCCCTCTTTTTTCTGGGAAATCTTTGGTGGATTCAGCGATGTTGACAAAGGCAGTGGAAGTACTGTAGATGTTATACAGTATGTTGATACAGCCTTGATGCCTTGATTCACTCCTTGTTCTAGAAGGGCTTGCATGATAGCTGAGTGATGGACTGAATCAAAAGCTTTGTCAAAATCGACAAAGGCCAAACAGAGTGGCATCTGGTATTCATTCGTTCGACTTATTACTTCGTGGATGACTTGGATGTGATCTGTCATGCTGAATCCTGACCTAAAGCCAGCCTGTTCGATTGGTCGTACTGTGTCCAAGGTAGAACTGATGTGGTTATAGATGACCTTCATAAACACTTTGCAAATGACTGGAAGCAGGCTGATATGGCAGTAGTTCTCAATGTTGTAGCGACTGCCTTTTTTGTGCAGCAACAATCATTGCTTTGTTCAAGCTGGATGGGATATTTTTCTCTTTGAGGCATTCTGAAAACCTTAGCTTGGTGTCTGTAGGTTTCTTCTCCAGTCAGTTGGAGTACATCAACTGATAAGGTTATAACCACTAGCTGATCCTTTTTTCATTGCCCTTCTAACTTGGATGGGAGGACTTCTGTAATTGGTGAGTCTGGGTTGATTATTAAAGGATTTTCATCTTGCTTGCTGTATAAGGACTGATAGAAGTTCCTGATATGGTCCAATACTGCCGTTTTGTCTGTAATACGCTTTATCATCTAAGCTATTATTTGTTTCTTTCCTATCATTAATCTTTGTTTTGCTTCTTATAGCCTTTCTTGTTTCTATAACTGATCTGACCAGGTTTTCGTTATATTTCTTGATGTCAGCTGTTATTTCTTTTCTAATGGTCTTGCACAGTTCAGCATATTCAATTAGGTTTTTTTCAGGTTTTACTTTCATATTCCTCCGTTTATTCAGGAGAGTTTTTGTGTTATTGCTAATTTTACTTAATTTGGTGGTTTTAACAGTTCCTGCAATTTCTATGGCTAATGTGTTAATAGTTGAAGCTAAATTTCCATTGGCGGTGGTAGCTAGTTTTCCGATAGTGTGCGTTGAAAATGTCTTTCTTTTCAGTGAGATTGATTATATTTACTGATGTTTTATTGGTTCCTTTTATTAGCTTTCGCCTTTCCTGTTTTATAGATACTAAGTTTCGCTCGGACCAGCCTGTGATCACTTCCGGTGTTGAATTGATTTAGAACAGTGACGTCTTGAACAAAATGTCGGCTATTGGACAGGATGTAGTCTATTTCATTTTTAGTTTTATGATCTGGACTTCTCCATGTCCACTTTCGACTTTGATGTTTTTTAAAAAATGTGTTCATGACGTGCATTTTTGTGTGCTCTGCAAACTGCACAAGTCGTTCCCCTCTGTCATTCCTAGTTTGTATTCCGAACTTATCGACCACAGTGTCCTTGTTTCCTGGTGCCTACAATAGCATTGAAGTCTCCCATGATAATCTGGAAATGGCAGTCTTTGCCTCTGTCATGCAGTGTCGTGACATCTTCGTAGAAAGACTCTACTTCATCATCTGAGTGCGAGGATGTTGGAGCATATACCTGCAGTATTTGTATTTTGTAGCATTCATAGTTGTAACGCTACTCTTGTGCTCGATCTGAACTGCCTTCTATTAGTTTAACTTATTTTTCACATTACGGTTTATCAGGAGCCCACTGCATTTAGTTTCCCATGGAGTTTCCATAATGTTACAGATGTGGCCTGATTTAAGATTGATACATTCTTCCTCTGAACGTCTAACCTCACTTAGGCCCACTATACTCCATTTGATTTTTCAGAGTGTGTCTTCTAACTCTGTAAGTCGGGCTTCTCCTATAAGAGACCTGCATATATTAATTATTTGTTGTTTTTCTATCGATGGTCTGGTTTGCTCTTCAGGAACTTTGACTGCTGACATTAAAGTAGCCCCCTCCCAGAGAACTGAATTGGGGGGGGGGGGCTGTTTTACCTCCAGATTGTTTACACTAATTTCGCTCATCATAGTTGCTTTAAAGGTGTGAAGCATAATCACCATGCTTGCTTCAGAACGGATTGTCGATTTCTTGAACAGCGACCCACTTTGGGTCAGACGCTGGGTGTGGGCCGCTCATATTGAGACAAGACGCTGCAATGAATGCGCTCATACTAATCGCTGAGTGCTGGGCTGCCTCTTCCGCATCCCTTGCTGTACCGAAGTCCTTCTTCTCTGCCAAGTGATTCGTTGAGGTCTTCTCTGTAACCCTGGTAAGGGCCCCTCACAAGGTTTTTTTAAAGAGGTGTTACTCCTCTATCACTCCTGGCTTCCCGATTGTGAGTCCAGGTTGGCAGGGTTTATATAATATATATGCTACGAAATACCCAACTACTATTTTTTTTTGCTGTCATTAGTCTCTCGGCTGGTTTGATGCAATCCTCCATCCCTTCCTATCTCGTGCTAATCTTTTCATCTCAACATACCTCTTACAACAAAAGTCCTCAATTACCTGGTTCATAAATTCTAATCTCTATCCTCTACAGTTCTTACCTTCGATTGTTCCCTCCACTAACAAGTTAACAAATCCTGCATGTCTCAAAATATGACCTACCATCCTGCATCTTCTTTCTGTCAGACTCTTCCATAAACTTCTTTCCTTACCCATCATTTCAAAAACCCATTTGTTTTGCACTTTATCCATCAACTTAATTTTCAGCATCCTTGTATAGCACCACATTTCAAATGCTTCAATTTTCCTTCATTCTGGTATTCCTAAATTCCATGCATCACTGCCATAAAGTGCTGTGATCCATACATAGAGTTTTAAAAAGTTCTTTCTGAGTCCTAGGTCAATATTTGAAACTAAAATATTTCTCTTTTTCATGAAGGCTCTTTTCGCTAGTGCTATTCTGCTTTTAATATCATTGGTTGTAATTTTACTTCCTAAGTAACAAAATTCACTAACTTCTTCTATCACATCCGACCCTATTTTAATATTTGGAAAAAGAAGTTGATGTCGACATTGATGACTTAGGCGATCCTGCTTTGAGGACAGAATTTGGTAGAGCTTTCAAATTATTTGAAATCGTATAAGGCAGTTGGAATGGATGAGATTCCTGCAGAACTTCTGAAACCGCTAAGCGAAGAAGGAATCCAAAGATTATTCACTTATATCAAAAAATTATGAAACAAGAGAGATTCCCACTGATTTTAATAAAAATGTCATCTTCACACACTTCCAAAGAGAGCACAAGATGTGATAATTATTGCACTATAAGTCCAACATCACATGCTTCAAAATTACTGACCAGAATAATATACAGAAGAATGGAAAGTATAGTAGGTGAAGATTAGTTTGGATTTAGGAAAAACTGCGATACAAGAGATGCGATTCTGGCATTAAGATTAATACTTGATTGAAAGATCTAGAAAAACAAAGATACTTTTATGGTATTTGTTGATTTAGAAAAAGCTTTTGATAATGTTGGGTGGTACAAGATGTTCAAAATTTTAAAGAAGTCTGGTCTAAAATACTGAGATAGAAGAATACTTTATAATCTATATAAGAATCAAATAGCTATAATAAAAGTAGAGAATCATGAGAGAGAGACATCAGTTGAAAAGGGTCTGAGACAAGGTTGTAGTTTATCCCTATTAATATTCAACTCATGTGTAGAAGAGGCAATAAAGGAAGTGAAAGAAAGATTTGAATTTGGCATAAGTATTCAAGGAGAAAAATTCAGTATACGATTTGCTGATGGACATTGTCTTGTTAGCAAAACAGGCTGAGCATTAGAGATGGGCAGGTCCGAGATTTTGAAGGAGTCGGGTCCGGATATACATCCAGTTCTGCGGACCTACATCCAGGTTCCATGTCCCGGCGGACCTGTATGGGTCCGGCTCTACAATCGCGCGGGAAGTTTGCAGCCTACATCAAGATAGATGTCCGGCGGACCTATATGGGTCTGGCTCTACAATCGCGCGGGGCGGAGTGTATGGTGGAACTGGATGTGTATGGACCTACATGTGTATGGACCTACATCCAGATATGTATCTGGTGGACTTGTATGGATCCAGTTCATGTGGGGGGAGCGACCAAATGAGAACTGCAGTACGAGTTATGAAATGAAAGAATTTTAACTGTGAGAATGTTTTTCATCTTTATCTGAAACTAACAACTATACGTAATATTTCAAAATCACAGTATAATAAACTTGATAATGATCAAAATGAAACAAAACTTTCTGTGGGTCTCAAAAACAAATTATAACTTAATTATTTTAAATTGTGAGTGAGAAATTATCTGATACTGGTTCTTAAATGTTTCTGGCCTCACATTCAAGAGGATGCCGGTTCGAATCCCCGTCTATGCATCCAGATTTGGGTTTTCCACGGTTTCCCCAAATCACTCCATGCGAATGCCAGGATGCTTCCTTCAAAAGGCCATGGCCAAATTCCTTCCTGTTCCTTGTCCTCAATCCTATCCCGTCTAATGAACTCGACGTCGACGAGGCGTATAGCCTTTAAAAAATAATAATAAAAATTCTTGAATGTATAGTATTTTGTTTTGTATATTATGTGAAACTGTTTTGATTGAGTGTATAAAATGTTGTGGTGAGTGCTAAATTGAGTATGATACCAGGCATTTTTATTAGATGACATTAAGGTGTTATATTGCGCCATCTACCGTAAATGATTATTTCATTCAGTGCAATTTCAAAATCTTTTAAATTCTCTACAATTTAATTTAAGATTATTTCCCATTTAGTTGCAAGTTTTAATTGTTAGTAATAATAACCAATTCTTTGAGCCATTGTTAGGCGTTCTAGAAACGGCTGGGTGTGCGTTTTTTTTTTTTTTGCATAGCGGATTATAATACATTGCTCTAAAAGCTCGGAATAAGACTATGAATATATTTAGATAAATTATATATATATATATATATATATCAAATGTGCCTTGGAAAATCCTCGGACCGATCTTCTTTTTAACTGTGCTTCTGCGATAAAGTGATGTTAAATGTATCATCTGCTTTCTCATTTAAGGCATCAGAATTGAGAAAGTTAAAATCTCTTGAGGGAACAATAATCAAACTGGATGTTAAAAGTTTAATAATGCTACAATGCATTAAAATTACAAGTAACATTAGAAGTCCATTCTTATGTAGCATGAAAAGCACTCACCTTAAAAACATGCCATAAAATACAGTAATACCCCGCTATACGCGAGGGATACGTTCCGAAAAAAATCGCGTTAAGTGAAATTCGCGTATATCGGGGTTTACGATTAAACACAGTCAAAAGTTAATGCAAAAATATACAAATCATTTGAATCAATCACTTTAATTCTAAGAACACTTTATGCAGTATTACATGTTTTTTTTAACGGAAAAATACATCTATTGGAGTAGCATTTCTTTTACGTTCTTGTAAAATATGTTCATAACACACAACGCTGATTTTAATTGTTTGACACACGGTCAAAACACGGTCATCAACACTATCTATGCTCTGCAATATGCTCAAACCTGAATAAATTTTTGAAAGAGCACTTTGAATTCCGCTTGAAGATAAAACTCTCTCTTCTACTTGTTCTTCTTCATCGTTTATGGCATTGTTCTGTAACTCGACCAGATCTTCATTGCTGAGAGGTTCGTCATGAGTTGCTACAAGTTCTTCAAGATCTTCTACTGAGACATCTTCAAGTTCAGACCCCTCAACCATTGCAGCAATGTCTTCAAGCACTTGTCTTCGCATTTGGACATTTCTTCTAGGTGCTTCCACTACATCTGGCCAAAGATTACGCCACACCCCGGTCATACAATTTTTAATTTCATTCCAAGACTCGTCTATGTTGTGAATAGCCTTCATGATGTTGTATGACTTCCACCACTCTCGCATAGACTGTCTTCCTTCCCCGTCAGTTTCATGAATTAGTTGGCTAAAAGTGCGGCGATGGTAATAAGCATTGAAGTTTGCTATTGCTCCCTGGTCCATAGGTTGTAATATTGACGTAGTGTTTGGTGGAGGGAACTTCACGTACACTTTTAAACCTCTCGGTGTATCGAGTGAGGTTGGATGTCCTGGGGCATTGTCTAAAAGTAATATAACTTTATGTTCAAGCCCATTTCTGTCACAGTAGGATTTGACTGACGGGCAAAAAACTATTAGAATACCAATCTTGAAAAACTTCCCGTGTAACTCGCGCCTTTCTGTTAGACCGCCACACGACTGGTAGGCTTGTCTTGTCTGTACCTCGTATTGCACGGGGTGTTTCTGAATGGTAAACCAGTAAAGGTTTCAGTTTGAAATCACCAGTGGCATTACCACCAAGCAGAAGTGTTAGTCGATCTTTCGCAGCTTTGAAACCACTGGCTTGACATTCTTCTTTCGAAATGAATGTTAGAGATGGCATTTTTTTCCAGTAAAGCCTGGTCTCATCAACATTGAAGATGAGAGAAGCAGGAATTTTTTCTCATGCTACGAAATCTTGAAACTTGCCTGGAAACTCAGCTGCAGCTAGAGTGTCCATGGCGGCCTCACCTGTTATCTGGATATTGTGAAGATTGGAACGCTGCTTGAACCGATGAAACGAGCCTCTGCTGGCAGCTAAAGTCGGAGTGGAACTCCCTTCACATTCTTCTGTCTTTAACATCTCATACAAAGATTTTGCTTTTGTGCATATGAGATCTTGACTCAGTGGTGTGTTGTTCTTATTTAAATCTTCGATCCAGACTGCTAGCAACTTCTCCATTCTTTCTAGGATAGAAGATCTCGAACGAGAAAGTTTTGTTGCACTTATAGGTGTTGAACTTTCACTGGAAAGTTTAATTTTTCCCGATTTTTAAAAATCGTTCTCACAGTCGAACAAGAAACGGGAAGGAATTTGGCCATGGCGGTTTTTTAAAGGAAGCATCCCGGCATTCGCCTGGAGTGATTTGGGGAAACCTTGGAAAACCCAAATCAGGATGCCCGGATAGGGATTCGAACCCGCATTCTCCCGAATGCGAGGCCAGAACATTAACCGTTCACCCACTACACTCGGTGGCCGGATACAGATCCGATTTGCGCTCGGATGTACATCCATCCCAAGCGCAACTGATACAGGTCCGTGGAACCGTATCCATCTGGACCTACGCCAATTAATTTTCTGTGTTACTGTTGAAATAGTGACAAGTATTTTTATTTGCTATTCAGTGTTTCTCTTTCAGATAGAGTTAATTTTCTACGTGACACAGCCAACGATTCTCAGTAGTATTCAGAATCTGGTGTGTGTTTGCACCTATGTTGGAGCCAGTGTGACAGTATAAACACGTACCACATACACGAAGGTGAACATAGTTAAACAATATTTGAGGTGTCCATTATTTATGTAAATAAAAATGGAGCACATAACAGTGTCAGCACAAACCCTGATGCTAACATTTATCATTATTTTTATCTCCAACATTGCTGAATGACGGGTTTAGTTAACATCTCATTGTTTACACATTGTCTTAAAATTTTCATTGACATTACTACCATTATTATAGAACTATCTATATTATAGATTTATGACTAAATTGGATATACCCAAATGTTCATTTAAAAAACAAAACTTGTAGCTTGAGTTGTGTAGTGTACCTATTTCTTGGAGGGCTGTCTTAGGCATTTTTGTTATACTAGCATTTCCTTGCGGACTTCTCTAAGAATTGTGACATCTTCAGCAACTGTCCTGACAAGTGCCACCATTTCTGTTTATTTAATTTAAGATGTTGTAGTTAGCTTTTATCGCTGAATATTCACTGTCTGTGCAAAGCAGCAGCTAGTTGATCTCCAGCAAGTACCGCCATTTCTGTTTACTTACTTTAAAGTGTTGTTCATAGCTTTTGTTTTATTTGTGTTATTTGAGTTGCAGCAGCATATAGTAATTGTGATCACCTTTAATTTTTTTTTATGTAGGAAGTAATATATAGAACTTATTTGATCTTTCATTTATTACTGTGATTAGTTAACAGTTTACTTGTACATCCTATTAACTACTTAGTGCAGTATCCAGCATCTGGTCTAAATTTAATTATCTCCATAGTTAGGTCTTATTTAAGCCATGTTTAGTGATTGTTAGTAAGTAGTGAACTGTGTGTTATTTAGATTGCTCAGTTAGTTCATTCTTTCATCCTCTTCTCAGTTTTTATTCTGAAACTTATGAGTAGGGACTGTGATTGCGGTATGCAGACGCGGGCTGATCTTCGCGCTCAGCTTACAGCTTTTTTAACAAAAATTACACAGCTGGAAGCTGCCATAGGTGACTGCAGCAGGTGTAATATGGGTCATCCTGTTAAGGCTGGTACCCTCACAGGTTCTCTCCTACCAATCATCACACCTGCATTTCAAGTTGAGATATTGGAATTTGTGTGGCAGTCACATGTGGGGGCAGTCGTACAAGTCTGATTCCCAGGAGGGCAAGCTTGTACCACTGTCCAATCGGTTTGATGTATTGACTGGGACTGATTCAGTTTCGAAATTTTCATTCTGTCATTTGCTAGCCCACTAGGTCTGAGCAAACACAGAAGGGGATTCTGGTGGTAGGAAGCACCAACGTTAGGTGGTTTATTGAGCCCCTTAGGGAAATGCCAAATAGGTCAGGGATAAAATCCAACATCCATTCGTTGTGCTTTCTGGGAGTTCTGATCCAACATGTGGAACAAGCAATCCAGTAAGCAATGCCACTGAACAGAAGGGGTGTATCCAGCTGCAGATTGTAACTCATGTCAGCACCAATGATGTCTGCTGCCTTGGGTCAGAGGGTATCCTTTCTTCCTTCAGGTGGCTTGTTGAAAGTGTGAACTCTGTGGCTGCAGGCCGCAAGCTTTTGGCTGAGTTAACTGTCTGCAGCATCGTCGATAGAACACACTATGGTCCTCTGGTTCAGAGCCAAGTCGAGGGTCTGAACCAGAGACTGCGGCATTTCTGTGATAATCGTGGCTGCTAATACCTAGATCTTCATGATGGGGTTGTGTAGGGTTCCCTTGAATAGTGCACTATACACGTAAATCGGCTTCACGGGTTGCAGGGGCCATAAGGAGTGCATTGGGGATTGTTTAGTCCAGGGGTCCCCAAACTTTTTATCACGTCGACCCCCTCACAGAACATTTGTCTTCTCATCGACCCCCAGATAATGTTTAATAAAAACCAGTGCCGGATCTGAGGGGGGGGGGGTGTACACCGGGGTGCCAACTTGAAGGGGGCGGCAAAATCATGTTTGAAGGGCGGCGATTTAAATTCCGGAAACTCTTTTTTAGCTCTACTAGTACCCTAGGCGCCTGGCGGCGACACTTGGGATCAGACGACAAAAATGGGAGCTGCCAATAATATTGCAAGGGACGGCATTCCTACAGTTTTTGCCCCGGCTCGAAAAATTCCTAGATCCGCCACTCATGAAAATTTTAAATCATTTTTAGCATTTCTGATACTAAGCAATAAGGAGACTTGCATAACAACCCAAAGAAAGTATTTATAGTTCCCACACCTTAAAAAATCCATCCAACAACACTAACAGAAAAAGGAGATATTTTACACTGTTATTATAATCGTAAAAAATAATAACAAAATTATAGATAAATGGAAACTAGCCTATAGCCGTGTCATAAAATGTAAAACAAAATAATCATTGAAAATGTAAATAAATTATATTCGATGAAAAAACATTTGCCATTTTACGACTACTATTGAATATATTAAAAATATGTTAACATACATTTTTATTAAAGTAGCTGATATTAGTGAGATGGATGGGTCTGACGGGCAGCAGCAAGATTACTGATGTTCGGTTGAAAATTGGTAAGTTTTAGTCGCAAATTACTATGGTTTTCCAAGTTCAGTCTTGTTTCTCTGTTTTGTTAAAATAGCGTTCGCATTGCTCAAGCCAGCTTCAACCATGTATGAAGTTGGGAATGCAAGTAAGAAAGGTTCGGCTTCTTCTCTGAACTTGGGGTATTTTGTAGCAATATTGTTATTGCTCCAAAATTCGCTGAGGTTTTTATTTTTAAACAACACTTTAGCTTCCAGATCTACTCATATTTCAATCAGTTCATCTTCTAAGCCAGATTCATTACCTTCATTATCAATTTTAACATCAAGGGAGAAGCAAACTATTCAGGAACATGCATGTTCTCCAAGTCTTCGAAAAGTGTTTTGAAGTCTTCTCTTAATTTATCGAGATGTTTGTTTAATATATATCTCCAAATCACGGGCGGGTATCTCTTCATTTTCTTTTAGTAGTCGAAAGTTTGAAAAATATTTAAAATCTTTACGTACCAGTGAAGATTTTAACAGGTCCATTTTTAGTTGAAAGGCCATTATAATTGTTCGAGCTTGAACAATTGTAACATTTTTTCCTTGCAAACGCTTCTGTATTTCGAATAAAGATCTGCCAAATAGAACAGATGGTCCTTACACTTTTTTAACTCGTCACATAGTAACGGATCCACATTCTTAAGAAACTCTGCAGATGAGTCGTACAAGTCAACAAGCCTCTGCAAACCATCATCTCTTGACAACCACCTTACCTCAGTTTGCAAAAGTAATTGGTTGAAAGGTTCATCATTTTTTTTCACATAACTTCGGAAACAGTCGGAAATTGAGAGGACGAGCTTTAATTTTATTAATTGTCCTAATGCACACTTTTAGAGTATCATGCAGCTCGCCACTCAATTTTTTGGCTACAAGATGCTGCCTGTGTAGTACACAGTGAACGGTACGTACATTAGGAACCTTTTCCTTCAGAAAGACGAAAAATCCTCTATAACGGCCTACCATAGCAGGTGCACCGTCATTAGCTACTGCAGTAATATTCCGGAAAGGAATGTTGTGCTTGTTCAAATAATCTTGCAAACATAAAAAAATTGTCTCACCTTTTGAATCAGTTTGAAGATATTTAGCGAACAGAAATTCATCAACAGTGTCATTCAGAAATGGACTATGGAACCTGACATAAGCCATGAGAAGATTTGAACTTCCGAAAGTTGATTCGTCAAGTTGAATAGCAAACTTACAATGCTGGAGCTCAGAGGTCAAAGATCTTTCCACATCATCGGCCATTTCCTCTATATGTCGCTGCACAGTATTTGCACTCTATGGTATGCACTTTAAAATAGTTGAGAGTCTTTCTTCGTAACATTTTCAATAACATCTTTTATAGCTGGTACTATAATCTCTTCACCAATAGTGTACAGTTTGCCTTTCTTTGCTATGTTAAGAGAGATGCTGTAGGATGTCCGCAGTCCTCCTTCACTATCAGCGCTAGCAGATGACTTCAAATACAGTATGTACTTAAATTTGACCGATCTCTCATTTTCTCTTTTAGCATTTTGAAATACTTAATATCTTTGTTTTTCTTATCAGAATGGATCCTTTCCAAGTGGTCTTTCATTTTCGCCGGCTTCATAGCATCATTGCTGAAAGTTTTTTTCACATAACAAGCACATAGGAATAGTTTGATTAGCAGAAGATGGCACAAAACCATATTTCAAATACTCGTGTGAATATTGTCTGCATTTCTTCTTAGCACTGGTAGACGACATTGTAGGTATTAAACTCAGATTTATAATATGAACAACACGATACGATCGCTGCACCATAAAACAGTGGCAGTAAGAGACGCAACTTATTCCCGCACGAGCTTTAAAGAACTGCCTGTTCTTTCTCAGAGTGCGTTGTTGCTACTTTTTGCTAACAATATATATCTAGATATGGAAGGAATAATAATTACATCTAAAAGTAACATATTCAATGGAATTAGATAGGAAAATATAAAAAAGAAGTATCTATATTTAATGATTTTCGGTATATTACGATATTTTCTATGTAAAGGACAAAATCTACATTTAGATATACAATACATAGAGTGGAAACCATACTAGAGTTTAACAGTGCAATTTGTGTATAATGAACCAGCAGCGTTCACTCCCCCTCCCCTTCTCTGTGCCTTTTCGTCTCGTCGACAGCGCGGTCATTAGAGGCGGGATGGAACTGCGGACAAGGAACTGGAAGGAATTCGGCCATGGCTTTTTGGAGGAAGCATCTCGGCATTAGCCTTGAGTGATTTGGGTAAACCATGGAAAACTCAAAACCGGATGCCCGGACGGGGATTAGAAACAGCGTCATCCCGAATATAAAATGCTTAAATACCCTAAGTAAATAAAAAATAAAGTTTTAATACTTGTTGAGTTCATCAAGTTTGCTTAGCTAAAATTAAATAATTGTGATGTTGAACTTCTTTCTTATCCCAAAGACGGACCTTAGAAGAGACACAATTCGTAAATTGGTCTACATTCGTTTCTGACAGGAATAACCACTATAGCAATGCCGGTGAAGAGTAAAGCGGCGAAATCAAACAGTTTGAACACAACGCTTTGCACCCTAGTATGAGTCACCGCAACAATCCAATTGGTTTTCACTGCTTTTGTTCTTCGCTCTCGTCGTTGCTATGCTCTCCGCTCCAGTATGTTTTCTCCTTAACACATACCAAAGCGACGCAGGCTTCGGTAATACTCAAATTATAACGGGGGTAGTCAGTTATTTTGGATTTTTGTTGGAATATTCGCATTTTTTCCCTAGACTATTTAACTGATCCTCTTTATTATCAATCGACCCCCGGGTATTAATCGACCCCCGGAGAACTCTTATCGACCCCCAGGGGTCGATACCGACCACTTTGGTGACCCCTGGTTTAGTCTGAGGGAGTAAGACCCAAAACTGGAATTACAGTTATGGGCAGCCCAATTAAATTCGACACTGTACGTTAGGAGTAGCTTAAATCAATCTTGACTGTTGAAAATACTCGTTATTAATGGTAGAAGTGTTTGAAAGCGTTATTAGTAGCACAGAAGCAGATTTTGTATTAGGTACTGAAAGTTGGTTAAAACCGGATATAAGTTCAGTAGAAATTTTTAGTAATAACATGAACATTTTCCGTAAGGATAAATTGCATTCCAATGGAGGTGGTGTATATATAGCTGTTAGTAAACACCTGTCGTGTAATGAAATAGATATTGATACAGTCTGTGAAATCCTATGGTTAGAGTCAACATAGCTAGGAAAAAACGTGTAATAGTGGCTTTCTATCGTCCACCAGATGCAGATGTAACTATTGCTGAGGCCTTAAGGAATAATGCAAGTAATATAGCTCATTGATTTCCAGATCGTGCAGTAACACTAGGTCATGACATCAACTTTCTGAATTTCGACTGGACTAATTACGTTCACGTGACTGGTGGCAGAGATAAAACAGCCTGTAAATCTATTCTTGACCTTTTCTCAGATCTTCATCTTGAGCAGCTCGTCACTGAACCAAAATGGTGCCACAACAGTAACAAAAACATTTTAGATATTCTTGTTACAAATAAGCCTGAATTATTCATGAACATTTCTACCACCATGCGAATAATTATCATAAAGCTGTAATTGGTACAGTGAAATTAACAGCCACATACAAGGAAAAAAGAATATTGTTTACAGATGCGAAAAGGCCCCAAAATAATGTTTTAGAACGTATTTGAATGATAATTACTTTACCTACACAGAAGCAATAGGCTCAGTTGAAGAGATGTGGCCTTGATTCATGTATATAGTCAAGGAAGGTATGGAGTTACATATGCTGAAATAGACAATCGGGGATGGGAATGGTCTCCCATCGTATACACGTGAAGTTAATAGGTTACTTGAAAAGCAAAGGAAGAGAAGGACAACGAATAGGAGGGTTTAAGAAAAGCTAAATAAGGTTAGAGGACATATTAAGAATGCGATAAGTGAGGCCTTTAATGACTTTAATTGCAATTCAATTTCCAAGAGACTTGACAAAAACCCAAAGAAATTTTGGTGATGTGTATAAAACGTTAGTGGTAGTGACAAAAATATGCCAGTTCTTCTACAAGATGGTGGGGAAGTTGTTGACAGCCATGACAAGGCTACTATATTTAACACCAAATTTAAAAATTCTCTCACTGATGAAAACATGGAAAACATTCCCACTTTTTGACTGCGTATAGAATTTGAGATGGATCCAATACAAATTTCTAGTGTAGGTATTGTAAAGCAACTAAGGCTCCTGAATTGGGGGAAAGTGCCGGGTCCTAATGGTATACCAGTAAGAGTATTTTCAGAATACACAGAAGAAATAGAACCATTTCTGTCAGATGTATTCTGTAAATCTTCAGAATTACCTTCTTACTGGAAAATAGCTCAGGTGATTCCTGTTTTTGAGAAAGGAGATCGGAGAGATCCTAGGAATTATTGACCCATATCTTAAACATCTATTAGCAGTAGCTCTAAAATTAAGAAGTTTCTAGATGAAAACGAGTTAATTATACTGTACCAACTCGGATTTTGGGAGAACAGATCGTGTGAAACACAATTGGCCCCATTTTTGCATGATGTAATGAAATTTATCAATACAGGTTCACAAGTTGATGCAATTTTCTTGGGTTTTTAGAAAGCTTTTGACTCTGTACCACACTATCGACGTTTAGTGAAGATTCGAGCATATGGCATATCAGATCAGATTTGTGAGTGGATACACAATTTTCTAACTGGTCGATCACAGTATGTCATTGTTGACTCAGAAGCCTCTTCTAAGCTAGTTGTTACTTCGGGCGTTTCTCAAGGAAGTGTAATAGGACCACTTCTTTTCCTAATTTTTAAAAACAATTTCAGTGACAATTTTAATTGCAGGGTGTGATTGTTTGCTGATGATGATCGGGAAGTAAGATGCTCTGACAATTGGTTAGAAATTCAGCATGATCTGGATGTTATTTTGGAATGGTGCCATCGATGGCAACTTACACTTAACTGCAAAAAGTGCAAGGCAATGCAAATAAGTAATAAAAAGACTCCACTTGTTCACAAGCACCAAGCTAACAATTCAGTTATTGCCAGGGTTGATTCCCTGAAGTATCTGGGCATAATAGTACAAAGCAACATGAAATAAGACTTGCACATAACGTTCGTCGTAGCCAAAGTTAAATGTAGATTACGATTCATAGGTCATATTTTGAGACATTGTAATGCTTATACAAAGGAAATACTGTACAAAACACTAGTGCGTCCCTATTTGTAATACTGTTGTGAAGTTTGGGATCCGTATCGCAAAGGATTGATTGACATGTTAGAGAAAGTACAGAGGAGAGCCAACTGATTCATGACTGCTAGTTAGAGTCCTTACAAAAGTGTCATATAATTGATACATAAATTGGGCTGGGATTGTTTGGCAGACAGATGACATCATTTTCGTTTGAATTTATTGGAGAATATGTGAAATTCTTTAATTTACAAGTGCAATGAAATACTTCTTCTGCCAACCTATCTAGGTCACAATGACAGGACTGATAAGATTAGAGAAATAAGATGCTGTGCTGATGCTTTTATGTATTCTTTCTTTCCTCATTCTGTTTGGGATTGGAATGCACAGAATTAGGATTGGTGCTTAACACACTCTGTTGATAACACTTCTTCATTCAGTCTTAAGCTCTCGATTGCTAACTGACAGCTATATGTGAGCTGTGTAGAATCAGAGGAATCATGCGGGGTTTTGCTACTGCTCAAGTATGAATTATTGAGTTTGCTAAAAGTTCCCATTTTTTACAACATAAATATAACTGCTGTTACAAATGAGATACAACCGTGAACTTCAAGCATTGTAATGTGAGAAAGTACTGGTTTCCCTTACAAATAAACTTCTAAGTGAAGCCAGAGGGTTAAGGCAAGAACTGGTGGGTACTAGTTAAAATCGATTAGTATGATTCCCAAGGTGAACTCTGCTGAGAATGATATACTGACCACATACAAAGTTAATGCTTAGAGATAAGAGAGTGGAGTTTTCTGCTCAGTTGAAGCAACATGTTTCTAGCTTGTATGCCACTAAAGCATAAGACTTAATAAAATATATACACTATAGTTGCATGTAATATACCAAGGACTGAATATATCTTTCCCTTTAAAAAAAAATATTGATACTCTAGAGGGATCAAGCTTATTGTGCTTATTGGTCATTGGTGCACTCAAATATAATGCCTTTTAGAGAGTCCAGCATGTTCGAATGTCCTTATTACTGTTTTTGAATTATGTAGTTAGTGAAATTGGGAACGTGTGGCATGCAGAAGTTGGGGTAAGTCATTTGTTTAATCTGTACAGGTTTACTTAATTTCTCTTTTTTTTTTTTAAAGTGCAGTGGAAACAAAAGTAACTGCAACACTACCGATTTACTGATACGGTTAGTAATGTATGTATTTAGTTTTTTATCCTAGTCTCGAGTAAATATACTTCATGTGCCACTTTAGTAGCATGTTTGAAACATAAGAAATAATTTTTCAAATAAACACTCCTCCACACTGCTCAACTAATAACGGTCTGGATGTTGCAGGAACATGAACTGGAGCAGAATGCCTGTGTGGCCTACTTACGGCCAAACACCCGTATGCCCGATGCCTCCAGCTTTATGGCAAGAACTTCTGAACGTAGACACCAATGCTTTGTACAAGGTTGGTATTGTGTCCATAGATATCAACATCGTTAAATGTGTCTTACTCACTGTCTCACCTATTATCAAAAATAATGTTTAAGTAAGCTATGTATTAATAAATGATAAATGCTTTTATAATTACTGTTATGTATTGACTGATTGAATAGACTTTTTTGTTTGTCTGATATTTGAAAAAAAAAAGGCTATTGTACAAAAGGAAATAAATCTGGAAATCTAGTCTGCAGTGGCATGATGTGTTAGCAAGGTGGTGCCATAAACATTCTACATGCTCCAGTGACCATGTGTCATACACTTTAACTCTAGGTAAGCACATCACTCAAAACCACACTGCCATTGGTGCACCTGACATACCACATTTGTATTAGGAAATCTTGGAACTGAGTATGAGTTCCATATCAATAAAATCTCTGATAAATCCATATGTAAAATGAAACAATTCTGTGAATTTGCTGGATGCAGCAATTCACAAACATCCAAAATAACAAAATGTGGTCAAGTGCTAACACACTGGCCCTTTAAAATTCCACAAGTGACGGGATAATAGGATCCTGTTACTGGAAACTACTATTTGCTCCAATACCTGGAGTCTGAGATGCATGCAAACTAAATCATTGCAAATGTGTTGTAACTTTATACACCTCAGATCTACTCAGAAAGTATAATAAAAAAAAAAAATCACACTCACACTGATATTCATCACTACTTTTCCAAAACATCTCGGAGACAGACTTATGACTTTGCCAGTCCATGCCAGACGCATATCGTTTCTTGATTGTATGCAATTTGTTCATACAACCCACTTGTCATAGTGAGGAGGTATTTATTTGTTGGTAAGGGAATGTGGGACTCAAAATAGATTACTGTTCGAGGTAGATCCTGCTGAATAACATTGCTCAGCCAGATAAAGAATTTGAAGTAAATGTACAGATAAAGCAAAAGAAGATGTGTGGACATAAGCTACATCATAGTTAAGTGTTGCATATAAAACAGTCTTTTTTTGATAGATTCGAAAGCTACGTTGCCGTCTTATTACAGGTTAAACTGCTGATTCATTGCAGGTTAAATACTTGTGGGCTCAAATAATATTGGACATATCACCAACTTTCTCCACACAATTAGTACCTGAAATAACTCAACATACTAACTTAACAACTGTTAAATTACTACATGAACACAATAGATAGACTGGTATTTAAAGATAAAAGCCTAACATACACTGATCTGATGTAACAAACTAGTTATGATGGAAGGAAACAACAACACACTCACCACGTTAGCTCATTGCTACCAACTCGATGTTAGTAAATAATGAACGTCTTATTCACCCGCATAACAACCGTAACTTTATAAGATTAACATAATAAATAAGTGAATTACTAATCAGATTATGATCCATCCGAATAATACAAAGTATGAACCTACGAGGCAGTACAGTGTTATAAATATTACAAGAATAGCAAACAATATTTAAGTTACACAGACTGAATGATTTATCTAACTTTAATTGATTGAACTACAAGAGGCAATACCTACAAGCAATCATAGTTTGCCATGTTGCCCAAAGGCAACACACAGGGCACAAATCCCTTACTTCCTATATGGTGTCTACTGGCAGAATAGACACCATCCAATATCGTGCTAAGGTATTTATGCACTCTGTGTAAGGTTGAATGCTCTATCACATGCCTTGGATATGCGTGGAGCCTTGGCCCTTGAATTTGCTACTCAGTGGTTTGGCTGTGCATGTTGCTTCACTTGCTATAAGCAACTTGAAGTTCATCTGCACAAATAGAATATTACAATGCCTATTTTAATCCCCAATGAATAGTCTACCCATTACATTGATAATGGCTGTCAGCACATGGGGGTATGGAGTCTAATATCTATTCAGATGGAGAAAAACTGAACCAAGTTGATAATTTTCAGGACCTGGCCAATAAAGTTACTTTGTCTGTCAATCTTAGGATGAAATACAGAGTACAAAAAGTACCCAATTAGTGACCGCCATTAAGTGAGGCAGTTTCTGTAGGACAAATGTGTTCCAATTAGTGCCAAACTTTCACTGTATAATATGTATGTCTTATTCATCACAACATAGTCCGCTGCTACAAACAGAGACAACAGCATACTCCAGGCAGCAGAAATGAATTTCCTGAGGACAGAAAAGCAGAAGAGAAAAGATCAGGAATGAAGTAATCCATAAAGCGATCCCAATCAATTGAAACCTGATGTGAAAAAATTGTCAAAGCAAGATTGCTATCGCAAGGACATGTGAAAGGGATGAACTCAGTGAGAGTAGCAAGGATATGGATGAGAAAAGAACTAAAGAGAGAAAAAAATAAAATAAAAAATTGCTTGCTATGTGTTGTCTTCTGTCTGTTAAATTGTTTTTAGAGATCTGGTCCTGGATTGTTCTGCACATCTTCCTGCTGGTTTGCAATTGTATAGTATCTCCATTCGTGCTGTTCGCACGTAATTTCAGTTTTCTTTTGTATGCTCTATTATTTTGTCATTTAGAACTGTTATTTTCAGTTCTTACCATATCTCTTTATTGTGTTTCTTAGTTTCATATATCCTGCTAAGTTCCTTATAAATCTCATCTTTACTAATTGCAGTTTTCATCCTATTTAATATGTCTAATTTCTGTTGAACTTCAGATTTGTTATAATGAGTTTTATTGCACAATAGGTATTTAAAATGTTATACTTGTTGAATTGTTTTGTCATTTTCAATTTTTTACATTATTGTGATTTTGCGTAAACTCACTTTTGTCTTCCTGTAGGAAATCTACTGCCTTTTGTGAATTATCCTCATTATAAGTAATAATTATTAAAGTGAAAATTCTTTGGGCATGATATGAAGAAATTTGTCAGCCTTACGCATTAAGTGCACATGCGTCGCAACGTTCCAGACATACGCACTGCACATGCTCACTTAGCATTCTGCACATGCACACTTAACATTCTGCGCATGCACACTTAAATGATATAGTGACTTTTGTTACCTCATTTTAAGATAGTTCACATTACATGTTACATTTCTACATAAATGTGTGTTTCATGAGCATCACATTATGACATAAGATGGTATATTTATATTCAGAGGAGTCGCCATTATTATGAACTGATATATGCACCAGTATTTTTTTTTTATATATTTTGTTTATTAGTCGCTAATTGTTCTTTATATTTTTTTGATGTAGCTGGTTTCATTATATTCTCTGATTGCTGTTATAGTTGGAAAAGAAATACGGAATCATTTTTATATCACCATAATGTGAATGTAGTAATGCGGGTGTGATAAAAGCTTTCATTTTCCTGCAGAAATATTAGCACTTGTTTTTTAAGCAAAGTGAATGAGTTGTTTTAGCTTACAATAAATAATTTTAGTTATGAGCCAGAAATCTGCATTCAACCCTTCACTTTTGATGGGCTTAGAAACTAGTTATTAACAAAATTTGAGTGTAATAATGCTTATCAGATAATTTTGCCCAAGTTGTTCTCTGATATTAAAGCTCTGAACACAAAATACATAATAAGGAATGATGCAATACTATAATATCTATTCAAGTGTGTTTTAACTTTTCAATAATTTTCCTTTGTTTAAGAGAGTAACTTGGAAACAGTTCCTACTTATTGTACAGGTGCAATAAAGATAGTATCATTTGTCCACTCGAGTAAGAAAGAAACATTAAAAAATACACATAAAAAATACAGGGTGTTCCATGGAAGATTTTGGATTTGTAAATGAAAAAATTGAAGTTGTAAGTTAAAAATAACTATCTATTGGTTTTCAAATCAATCAGGATACATGTGGATTTTATATTTTAAAAAGCATTCCATTAAAATATTTTCCATCTCGGTGGACACATTCATTAAATCTGTTGTTGGTATTCTGAGTGACACTTTTTAGTAGTGATTATGGAAAAGCGTTCACTTCTCGCTCGATATTTTTCTTATTCCGATAAATGCATTGTATTGCTATCATATACTTTTCCCTTAAAGGTACCCCCACAGAAAAAAAAAATCCACGGGGGTGAGATATGGTGATCTGTGTGGCCATGCAATGTCACCAAATCAACTAATCAATTTTCCAGGGAATTTTTCGTGTAAAATTTTCATGGTCACTCCTGATGTGTGAGGTGTGGCCCCATCTTGCTGAAACCGTGTGTGTAAACTGTACTACTGATGCTCTCCAAGTCTAGGCATAAAATATTCATTTATAATGCAGCAATAAGAATCACCATCAATAGTTATGGTCACCCCATGGGAATTTTGGAAGAAAAATATGATTATTCCATTGGTGGACAGGACTGCCCAAACAGTTACTTTTGGGCTATGCAGTGCTTTGATCTAGGGTTTTGTCCCTTTGGTGTGCAGTAGCAGCAGTTTTGCTTGTTGACACATCCATCTAAATGGATGTGCGCTTCGTTGCTCAACTAGATTTAGTTTACTCTTCAAAATCAGCTCAACATGTTTTCACAGAAATACTTGCACACTCTGTAATCACTTGGCTTAAGAGCCTGCACCAATTGAATCTTAAAAGGGTGGGGTTTGATATCTGTACTTAAATTGTCATTTTTGGCAGCCCAAAGATGATGATGCACTGTTGCTTACAGACTGGCGTGGATATTTTTGTATGCTGTTATCAACACGTTCAATGTTTTCTTCAGTCCTTAATGTCTGTCTGGGACCTGGATGTCGGTTGTTAATGTTTGAACCTATTGTCCAGAACTTCTATACCCATTTTTTAATTAAATGTTTACTTGGTGCATCACTTAATTGGCAAATATAGGAATGTTAACAAAATTTTCAGTGGGCAATTATACGCGAATCATGGCTTTAAAGTAAGCCTCAACTGCAAACACACGTTTGCCCCTCCATGCTTCTGCACGAGAAATATTCAAATTCAAAATCGGAATCCAGCCACGGGACACCCTGTGCACGGAAAAATACACAAAAGTTTCGTTTCATGTGCATGTTCATACTGAAGGACACACAACTTTTTTTTTTTTACCTGAATGATAGGTTACGTTTAACTTCATAATTCGATGATAGTGACAGTGAAACTGCCGTTAGGCAATGAAAATAAGTAAGGAAAAGGAAAATAATCCATTACTTGCCACAGTTTAAGGCAGGAGGGTCAAGACAAAAAAAAAAATTATAAACAATATTTTGGTGAATAACCTTTTTTATGATGTTGTTGAGGCAAAATGGCAGGGGAAAGATGTGTACTCATCTAGACCTACCATATGATTAATTTTATTTCGCTATTCAGCATGTATTGTTGTTGGGTCTTCTGCCCAAGTTACTTGCATTGCTGATTTGACCTCCTTATTGGCTGTTAATGTATAGCCAAGAATTCTTGAATTCAACGATGATTTGCAATTACAATTTAAAAATGCTGCATCGAGCAGAAAATGTAATCATTGGTAGAATGGGCTGTAAATCAGCCATTTACTATCCCTCCACTGGTGTTTGTTGATTACTTTTTAGTGTTTTTTTCTCTTTTTTTTCTGTCATCAGTCTTTAGACTGGTTTGATGCAATCCTCCATCCCTTCCTATCCTGTGCTAACCTCTTCATTTCTACATACCCGTTACAACCCACGTCCTCAATTATCTGCTTCATATATTCTAATCTCTGTCTACCTCTACAGTTCTTACCTTCAACTGTTCCCTCCACTAACAAATTAACCAATCCAGCATGTCTCAATATATGACCTACCAGCCTGTCTCTTCTTTCCGTAAGCTTCTTCCATAAACTTCTTTTCTCACCCATCATTTCCAAAACTCTTTCATTTCTTACTTTGTCTGTCCACCTAATTTTCAGCATTCTTCTGTAGCACCACATTTCAAATGCTTAAAGTTTCTTTCTTTCCGGTATTCCTAAAGTCCATGTTTCGCTACCGTAAAGTGCTGTGCTCCACACATAGAGTTTTAAGAAATTCTTTCTAATTCCTAGATCAATATTTGAAACTAAAAGGTTTCTCTTTTTCATGAAGGCTCTTTTTGCTAGTGCTATTCTGCTTTTAACATCATTCCTGCTTCGGCCATCGGTTGTAATTTTGCTACCCCAAGTAACAGAACTCACTCACTTCTCCTATTGCATCAGATCCTATTTTTATATTTAATCTGCTAGTATTGGTATCATTTCTGCAACATTTCATCACTTTTGTTTTACTTTGATTTATATTCAGTCCAAAGTCTTCCTTCAGTATTTTGTTCATGCCATTCAATAACTTCTCAATATCCTCAGCCCTCTCTGCTAATAAGACAATGTCGTCAGCAAATCGTAGCATACTGATTTTTTCTCCCTGAAAACTTATGCCAAATGGAAATTTTTCTTTGACTTTCTTCATTGCTTCTTCTACATACAAGTTGAATATTAACGGGGATAGACTACAACCTTGTCTCACACCCTTTTTAACTGATGCATGTCTCTTGTAATTCTCTACTTTTATTACAGCCACTTGATTCTTATATAGTTTATAGAGTATTCTTCTATCTCGATACTTTAGGCCTGAATTCTTTACAATTTTGAACATCTTGTCCCACCTAACATTATCAAAAGCTTTTTCTAAATCAGCAAATGCCATGAAAGTATCTTTGTTTTTCTTGATCCGCCCTTCAAGTATTAATCTTAAAGACAGAATTGCTTCCCTTGTACCGCGATTTTTCCTAAACCCAAACTGATCTTCACCTACTATCTCTTCTACTACCCTTTCCATCCTTCTTTATATTATTCTGGTCAGTAATTTTGAAGCATGTGATGTTAGACTAATGGTGCGATAATTCTCACATTTGTCGGCTTGTGCTTTCTTTGGAAGTGTGAAGATGATATTTTTATTAAAATCAGTAGGAATTTCTCCTGTTTCATAACTTTTTGATATCAGCTTGAATAATTTTTCGATTCCTTCCTCTCCTAGAGATTTAAGAAGTTCTGCAGTGATCTCATCAATTCCAACTGCCTTATTTGCTTTCAAGTCATTCAGAGCTTTATTAAATTCTGTCCTCAAAACAGGATCTCGTAAGTCATCAATGTCGATATCGCCTTCCTTTTCCAATACACTATTGTTCAAGTCATCCCCATCATACAGTTTCTCAATGTATTCCTTCCATCGGTTAGCTCTATCTTCTGAGCTTAAAAGAGGTTTCCCTTCGGCAGTTTTAATGTTCATACCTCTTTTCTTCATTTCTCCAAAATTCTGTTTGATCTTTCTATATGCAACATCTACTTTTCCTACGACCATTTCCTTTTCTACTTCTTCACACTTTTCTTGTAGCCATTTTTCTTTTGCTATTTTGCATTTCCTATTTATTTGATTTCTAAATTGCCTGTACTGCTCTCTTCCTGCTTCATCCTGAGCATGTTTGTACCTTCTTCTCTGATCCATCAGCTGCAAAATTTCTTCTGTGATCCAAGGTTTTCGGGCAGCTTGTTCCCTAAAGCCTAAGGTTTCTTTGCCAGCTTTCATTATTTCAGTCTCTAATGCATTCCATTCATCCTCGGTTGAGCTCCTTTCACAGTTAATTCTTAGACCCAAGTCTACCATTTCTGCAAATTTTTCTCTTGTGCTAGATTGTTTCAGTTTATTCACTTCTAGTCTGTTCTGCTTATACTGCTTCCTTATTCGCTTGAATTTCAGCCTGCACTTCATTACTATCAAATTGTGGTCTGAGTCTATGTCTGCTCCTGGGTACGCTTTACAGTCTAGAACTTGATTCCTGAATCTCTGTTTGACCATGATATAATCTAGCTGATATCTGCCTGTATCCCCAGGACGTTTCCAGGTGTATATTCTTCTTGCATGGTTCTTAAACAGTGTGTTCGCCACTACTAGCTTATATCTTTCACAAAATTCTAGCAACCTGCTTCCTCGCTCATTTCTTTCTCCTAGACCAAAACTTCCTACAGTATTCCCCTCTTTTCCTTCTCCCACTGTTGCATTCCAATCACCCATGATTATGAGATCCGATTGGGGGACTATTTTACCTCCGGAATATTTTACCCAGGAAGAAGCCATCATGATAAATGTAATTTGAGAGGATTACATGTCCTCGGGATACCCTTTGGGTCTTTAATGCAGTGGTTTCCCGTTGCCTTCTGCATCCCCATGCCATTGATCATTTCTGATTCATCCGCCTTTAGGGGCCGTTTCCAATCCCAAGGGCAAGAGGGTGCCCTGAACCGCTCCCCGCTCTTCCGCCCTCCTTTCGGAGGCCGTTGGCAAGCAGTGGGTGACTCCTTATACCGGGAATCTTTCAGTCGCCAGAGCCTCGTCCGTGCAAACAGGGTGCACCACGTGAAGGAGAGGTTGACATTTGGTTGGAAAAGACTAGTATAGTCTCTCCCAAACCCTTACACCCCACTTTTTAGTGTATCTGTAAATAAACAATAGCATGTTTTGAGTTGCCTTAATGACCTCATGGTAGACTTTCATAAAGGCTGCTCATTCCATCTCTGTGGTAACCATCTAAACTAATCCAACGATCCTAGCAGGTAACAGGGACCTGCATTATAACATTGAATCCGAACCACTGAACATGCCAGAAAAGAACACCATATCCATTTCTAAACAATATTGTTTCAATCTTTATAATACAATGGCGTTGATATGTATCATGGTAAACATTTTGACCGCAAAAGTATCTAAACTTTCAGTGAATGCTAGCTTGAAGACACTTATATTTTAATTTGTTAGCTTTTTGGTATCTCGTCAAAATGAATCATACCATATTTTACTCCTAGGTCTATGGGTCACACGTTACTTGAAACCTAATTAAAAATTTATCATCAGTTTTTTACTAATTTGTTTAGCAGTTTTTTAAGCTTTTTGACTTCACATCAATATAAAATATATCCTGTTTTTACACCCTGGGCCCTGGGTTGTACATTATTTGAGACACAGTCAAAATGTGAACCTAGGTTTTTAATTAATGATGTTCAACAAAAAAAATTACTAATTTGTGAACTTATTTTAAATTTTTCAGCTTTTCCACTTCATATCAAAATGAAACATACTCTGTGTTGTGGCTGGGACCATGGACTGTACAGTATTTGGAATCTGACTGAAAGTTTTCACACTAATTATGTTCATCCAAATAGACAGACACCAATTTTAATAACAGTTTATTCCTTTCTTTTATAGGTCATCAACTCATTTTCCCCCCAAAATATCTTAAATATACAGTTTATCCTTCAATTACAGTCTTATTATATATGTAGACCTATATATACACACTGAAGTGCTAAAAATCATAAGATAAAAAGAAGCAAAGATCCAGATGGCAGTAGCACCATTGAAAAAACATCAGGGCTTTTATCTGGAGTCTTGTGAGTTGTGTAAAATGTTGTCTAACGTGATAATGACCACATGACACTAATTAACAGACTACAAATGCTAAACAGTAGTTTACGTTAGAAGCATGGTGTGTTTCATTTCAGATATTGTTCTTGAATTTAATTTATCCTGGTCCATAGTGTCAAGAGTGTGCCATGAATATGTAATTTCCAGCATTATCTTCTGCTCTGGCTGACCACATCTGCTTAATGACCAAGGCCAGTAACATCTGTGTCGAGGTTTAAGTATTGACAGACAGCCAATGCTTCGTCAAAGAACAGCAACTCTCGATGTGATGCTTCCGTGCAGTGAAATTTGTTGTTGATGAAATATGGAAGCAGAAGATGGACACTAATGCTTCTGCTAACAAAATGCAATTGACCCTCTTGGACTATAGATAAGTGTAAAAAGGCTGCAAAAAAGGTTGCTTGGTCAAATAAGTCACAATTCCAGTTGGTAAGAGATTGTATCGTTCGAATGTGGCATAAAACCCACAAGGCCATGGAACCATTTTGTCAGGAAGGAACTATGCAAGTTGGTTGTGGTATAAATCCTGGTATGGCCTGTTTACATTGCATGAAGTGGGACCTGTGGTCAAAATGAGGGGATAATTGACTGGAAATGTTTGTGTTCAGCTAATTGGAGACAATTTTTAGCCATTCATGGCCTTCATGTTCCCAAATAACAATGGACTTTTGACACCAACAATACACCTTGTCGCTGGACCAAAATTGTTCGCAGTTTTTTTGGAAAACATTCTGTACAGTTCCAGCAAATGATTTGGCTACCTAGATTGCCAGACATAAATCAAATCGAGCATTGGATATGATTGAAAGTTCAGTTTATGCACAATGACCTGCACACACAACTCTTAAAGTTGTGCAACAGGGAGTCCCACATGATATTAGGAGGTATCGAATGACTTTTAATACTTTAGTGTATGTGTATAAAAATATGGAAGAACTAGGAAAATAAAATCATCATGCACTACAAGGTAGAAGGGCTGCATTAAATACATAAACACAGAAAAAAAAAACTTTACAGTCCTCCTGTATAAACATTAATCACGTTATTGCTGAGACGCTGTGAGGTGGGTAAATGTGGAAACGGAGCAGCTGCTTGGGAATAGCATTAGTTCTGTCATAGGGGTGGTGCCTGTGGAGACCATTGGTAGGTGGTGTTTCACTAGACATGGCCTACACCTAAACAGGAAGGGCAAGGGAATACTTTCTGAATTGCTGGCTAGGGCTGTGAAGGTGCCCTCTTCCAGTGGTGATGGGGTTGGGACTGTGCCTCTTTTAGATTAACGGCTGCTGGTGAGGGTGTTAAAGTAGGAAACCATAGGAATACTGAGTATAGATTGTAAGGATCCCCTCTTCCTGTATTTAGGTTTAGGTAAATGTAATCTGCCCGTCTTCAAGCTGTAATCTAAGCTGCTGAAACCGGCTGATTATTTCCATTCACAGTTCAGAAACAAACAAATAATAAATATCTAGACAACGAATTCTTTGAAGTAACACTCGAAAAAAACACTTTTATTTATATTCACAAGGGTCAAAACACACTTCTTACATTCCTTTTTACTCAACAACTTACCAGATATATTTTATTCTCATCCATACCCTTGCCATATTTTCTTTGTCTTCTTCTCCAAAGATATACATTATCATAGATAATCATTGTCCATAGATATTCTGGCACTTAAATATACGTTTATCTTTATCATTTTTTCATAACAATTTAACACATTTATATTCACAACACAACACAACTAATATTAAATTAACTTTTAACAAAATTTATTCACAAAAATTAAAGTGTAAGGGACTTTGTCACCTTACATATCCCCCCCGCTACTTGTCATCAAAATTTTCCCCACAAATTTTGTTGATCTCTTTCTCTTAGTTCACAGTATTTACATTCACTCTCTGCAACTTTCATCCTCTCATTCACTCGATGTACAGTTTCAAATCTTTCAGGTTCCTTAAACCTAACACTTTTCCAGATTTCGGGTACTGGAGATAGTATGCATGTTGATGAGGTCTCCCCACAATTTTATACGGTCCTTCATATACATCAAAGAACTTTTTGATCTCCGCATTTATGCTGCTGGATCGTTCATGAGTTCTCACCAACACTAGCTCCCCTACTTCGAACTCCATCTTCCTAGAACGTCGGTCCTTCATCTTCACTTTTCCTCTTGTTGCGTCCTCTTCTTCTCTGTATGTCGATCCTTTGTCCTTCATCTTCACTTTTCCTCTTGTTGCTTCCTCTTCTTCCGCCTTTCGGTAACTTAGCTCTTTGTTCTTCCTCATCAATTTGATTGCTTCACTTTCCTTGCCTCTTCCTGGTCCTTCCTTCCTTATTAGAAAGCATTTCAGTTCTCTTTCTTCATCCTTGTCACTATCGACTACACAACTCTTTTTTAAATCTTCGTTAAAATTTTCTCCCTCTTCCATACTATAATCTTCATCGAATTCTTCTTCGTCTCCATACTCTTCATCGTCTATCGTATCGTCTGTTTCCTCATCTTCCTCTTCTCTTCGTTCTTCGTAATTTTCATCCTCATTTCCCAAGATATTGATTCCATATCCTTCATCCCCTATCAACTCGTCAATACTCTTCTGGTCCTTTTTCGTCCAATAATCCATTTCTGCTAAACCAATCACCTCACTTCCTTCCATTGCCTCATTTTCAACCTTGTCGAATCGTTCACTTTCCACAATTTGTTCTAAACACCTCCACCATTTTAACGGACCTTTGTCTTCCACCGTTACTTCTTGCTCTTTTCCCACTTCTAATCGTTTTTTGAGCTCTTCCTCATCTTCTTCTTCTACCGTTTCCACTTCTAATTTTTCCTTACAAGCTCTTCTTGCTTGGTTTACCCATTCATCTACTTCATCAATCATCAGTGTTTTATCCATTAATGGCTTCCTTTCTTCATTATTTCTGATTTGATTGTCGCTCTCTACTGACGTCTTCTGATTGCTTTCCTCTCTCTCTATTCTTTGGAAATGTTTTGCAACATCTTCTAGAACGGTCTTCCTATGTTTTACTGCTTCTTCTTTGTTTACTCTCATGAACATACATCTATATTCTTTAAAATTTCTTGGTCCTCTTCTTTCATCGGCCTGGGAACGGACCTCTTCACAAGCCCTTCCTAATTTCCCTGGTTGCATTTTTCGTCACTCTGCTTTCCGCTTTCTACTCGCTCCATCCCTCTACTTCCATTGTTGAAAGCTTTCAATTCTCTAGCGTTTCGATCGCTCCATTGTTTGTATTGTGTAGGCTTTCCTTTCCATTCTTGTGCCGGTCTCGCTTCTCTATCATCTCTCTTTCCATCCTTTTCCCGATATACTTGTCCCGATTGATCTTTTCCACCATACGAACTTCCGGTAAAATTTTGATCTCTCACACTCCTATCGTCCCATTTGTCTATCTTGTCCACTCCTTCTAAAAATTCTTGGATATTATTCCATCGCGCAAGAAACATCCTTTCCTGCACCCAACGCGGCATTTTTCTCTCCAAAATTTCTATTTTCTCGTCTTCTTCTATTGGGTTTGACAAGTATTTCAGTCCTTTCATCAATTTTTCGCAATATTCGCGAAGGCTACCAAATTGCCTTTTGTATGGACAGCTGTTCCTAAATTCTTGTTTCACACGTCTCTGCCTCTCCTCCGACCAGTACCTCTTCAAAAAACTTCGCAGAAATTCTTCGTAGCTAATACTGCTCTCGGCTACTCCACACGACCATTCCAATGCTTCGTCTTTCATCATCATCTTTACATATCTAATTTTTCCTCATCACTCCAGTGTTTCGGTAGTGCGTTTCTGTAAATCTCTACAAAAATGTGCGGATGAATCTCGCCCCCTGGAACAAAACTTACTTCCGGTAGTTTTATTTGACCGGACGGTACTAAATTGTTGCCGGCACAGCATTCGATTTTGTTTTGTACCACGTCAACTCGCTGATTCACCTCTATCCATTGTTGTTCAACTGTCTTTTTGCAACACATGACCTCACCTTGAACTTGCCAAAATTCCTGTTTAATCCCTGAAAATTCATTCTTCAACTTATTTTGCTCATCGCATACCTCTTCACGATTCTCTTCTTCCTTAACAATGCGCTCCTCCACATTGTCTAGCTTAATATAGATATTTTCCTTTTCATTTTTCCATTGATTCAATTCTTGTGCCATTCTTTGTCGGTTTTGCGTAGTTAATTCTTGCATTTTCTCCATCTGTCGTAGTGTTAACTTTTCAAACTTCTGTTGATTTTGTTGTAATTCTCGTCTTAAATCTTGTTGGTTTGTAGCAGGGTTTGTTTTAATTCTTGCATATTCATTATCTGCTGTTGATTTGTTTCTTCAGATCTCTGTTGGTTCTGCTTTAATTCCTGTTGGCTCAGCTTTAATTCCTGTTGGCTCTGTAATATTTTTGCTAGTATCATTTCCAAAGAATAATCTTCTTCTCGGTCAAATTTCTTTTGAGTTACGCTAGCTGGAGATAACTCGTGAACTTTTTGAATACTAACATCACACACTGACTGATCTGAATACGCGCAACCCGAATCCAAACTGTTATTTAAATTTCCAGAAACCTTAACCGGCTCACTATTTTCGCCTCCCGTCTCATTAAATGAACTCTCGGAATCTACCACTAAATTTTTGTTTTCCATTTTACACACAATATTTCACACAAGGATAAATCCTCACACCAATAATTTCAACCCCATAAAAAAATTTTACGAGAGTAAATACAGACTGGAAACAAGAAAGTCTTCAACGAGGTGACAATGAATTTTACAACGCAGTAGTTCGACTCAGAATTAGAGACACAAAAAACTTCCATCAACATATATATTATCTTTACAAAAATTATTTTCACAAAAACACATTCAAATATCAGTTTTTAACTACAGCAAATTTACTTCCACAATTTATGAAAGATACTATTCTTGCTCGTTAACTTCTCGTGCATGCATTATACATTGAGATGAATTTCTTTCCCGGCATTTTAACTGTTATATTCCTGCTTGTTATTTTGCTAATATAAAGTATTATTCACTCTACTGCAATTTACTTTCACTATTACTTTTATTTAAAGCAAGTTCCTTTCGGCAAACAGTCACAGATAACATCTACTTCGTTAATACTTAACCAAAACGTTCATTACCATATCTTGAAGTTTACTCTTACTATTTTCAGTAATTTACGCGGCTATGAGTCTCTTCAAATTTTTAAACAATTATCATATCTCTTCAAATAGCTTCTCAGATTTACATCTGCATTTATTTATTGTCCACTTCACGTTATTAAAATGTATTTTCTGTCTTACCTTTCTTCTTTCTCTTATCCGAAGATTTGCCAGGCTCTTTCCTTACCGAACTAAAGTTTTTAGTTCTGCGTCCTTTCACGGTCAGCCACTTGTAAGATCCCCTCTTCCTGTATTTAGGTTTAGGTAAATGTAATCTGCCCGTCTTCAAGCTGTAATCTAAGCTGCTGAAACCGGCTGATTATTTCCATTCACAGTTCAGAAACAAACAAATAATAAATATCTAGACAACGAATTCTTTGAAGTAACACTCGAAAAAACACTTTTATTTATATTCACAAGGGTCAAAACACACTTCTTACATTCCTTTTTACTCAACAACTTACCAGATATATTTTATTCTCATCCATACCCTTGCCATATTTTCTTTGTCTTCTTCTCCAAAGATATACATTATCATAGATAATCATTGTCCATAGATATTCTGGCACTTAAATATACGTTTATCTTTATCATTTTTTCATAACAATTTAACACATTTATATTCACAACACAACACAACTAATATTTAATTAACTTTTAACAAAATTTATTCACAAAAATTAAAGTGTAAGGGACTTTGTCACCTTACAAGATCCATAGTTAGAAAAATCGCCAATACTGAAGAAATAGAAGAAGCTTATGAAAGAATAACAGAGGGGGCAGATCTGGGAGGGCAAATATTAATGCTGAAAATATCACGAAGCCAGTGATAAGAGTGTTACTGGTAAACTAGAAGTATAATGAATAAACTTATGGAATTTTCAAACCTAATTGAGATACATGAACCTCAAGCAGTTATAGGGGTAGAGTCTTGGTTAAAAGGAGTACTAGACAATGAGGTTTTTCCCGATGGTTACAGAGTGTACCGTAGAGACTGAGGAGCAACTGGGGGAGGGGTATTCATACTGGTTAGCAAGTACTACTATGGTTCACTGGTGTTTAGAGATCATGACCATGAGTTACTTGGGGTAGACTTCTGGGGAAATAAAAAAGAAAGTCAGGGTGTTGGCATCTTACTGTAGTGGAAAAATAAATGATAAAGATGAGGCTCTTGAGGAGGAACTAAATTCATACTCAGAGTTCAGAAGTGAGCATAGAATGGTCATCATTGGTGGGGATTTGAACCTACCAGGTAGGGAATAAGATTAATAACACTAAAGAACAGAGATTTGCAAATACCTTAGTAAGGGAAGGAGGCTTTACACAAGTGGTCTAGCAGAAAACAAGGGGACAAAACATGTTGGATATTTTCCTAATAAAGCCGGATGAAACCTAATTGGGTGTCAAGTAACCGAAAGAATAAGTGATCATATGCAGTTCTGATGGATATAAGGGAATCCAGTAAACCAGTGGCCAGAATTGAAGTGGGAAATAGATACAATTATAAAAATGCACAAATCTTGGAAATGAAAAGATATTTCAGGGTTAATTTTATTAAATGGAAGAATGGCACAAGTTTAGTGGAGAAAAAGTGGGGAGAGTTCAAGGAAATGATAAGAAAAGGTGAAGAAATATTTACTCCAAAACAGAGAATAAAGAGAAGTACAGAACCTTCATACTATAATAGGGAGGTGAGGAGGCTAAAGAGATTGGTGAGATGAGAACATAAGAGTTAAGAAACAACAAGGCAGTAGGGAGGTCATGAAACAACTAACAAAGGAATTAATAATGTCAAAGAAACTGGCTAAGGATGAGTTTATGAAGAATATTATCAGTGCAGAGGGACCTCTGACTGATGCATCTAGAAATTTCTATAGCTACAGGAATCAGAGGGGAAGAGAGGGTATTGAGACAATTATAGGTAAGGTTGGAGAAGTAATCGAGGATTTAAAAAGGCAGAGTTATTGAGTAACTGGTTCAGTGAGCCCATTAGGGACATTAATTCAGGGGTTATATCTGGAAATGAGCCTATCCGCACAGTTGGAGGGGATCAAATTTTAAAAATTGTAATTAAATATGAACATATCATGAAGGAACTAAGGAATCTAAAAAGCTATAAATGGGCTAGTGTTGATAATATTACTACAGATGTTTTAAAGATAGTAGGATGGGACAATGTACCTTTCCTTGAAACATTATTTAAATTGAGTCTGGATACTTGTTGTTTACCAGATGATTGGAAAAGTGCGATAGTAGTACTGGTCCATAAAGGAGGGGTGACAAACAGGGTTGAAAACTATAGGCCAATGAGTTTGACAACAGTGGTAGGTAAAGTAATGGAGAGATTAATATGCAACCATATTATGGGTGTCTGTGAGGAAAGTAAATGGTTTTCAAGTCAGCAACATGGCTTTAGACAAGGATATTCATGTGAATCTCAGTTAGGAGGATATACGCAACATATTTCTGATGAAATGGACAGGGAAGGTCAAGTTGATAGTGTGGCACTAGATCTTTCAAAGGCCTTTGACAGGGTGAGCCATAAAATGATGCTAAATAAGGTAAAAACTATTGGAGCTGGGTGGAAGAATTCCTAAAAGGGAGAAAGCAAAAAGTTATGGTAGGAAATGCAATATCAAAAGAAGAAGAAGTTAACATGGGAGTCCCACAGGTAGTGTATTGGGACCATTGTTATTCTTTATTCTAATGAATGATTGTGTTAATGGTTTACTGTCAGAATGTTAGATTGTTTGCAGATGGCATAATGTTATATAAAAGGATCAAAACAATAGAAGACTGTAAACAGCTGCAGGGTGACCTAGATAGGATAAATAGTTGGGTGAGTCAACATGATATGAAGATAAATACAAAGAAGAGTCAGCTTATTAGGTACACAGATAAAAAGCTAAAGGTTGATTACGATTATAAAGTGGGGAAGGAGCTACTTATTGAAGACTCGAAATGTAAATACCTTGACATTACATTTGATAGCAAGCTTAACTGGGCAGGACACTTTAGACAGATGGTAGGGAAAGGGTTCAAAATCCTTCACCTGTTGGAAAGAGTGATGTGGGGATGCACTAGAGAAGTAAGGGAATTGGGGTACAAAACTTTGTTCATTCCACTGGTGGAGTATGGTGGTGTAGTTTGGGAACCACATTTTGGGTATCAAATACAGGAGTTGGAGGGGGTGCAGAGGAGGGCTGCCAGATTTGTCTTTGAAAATTATCGCAGAACACAATCGTTAACTAATATGATAAAGGAGCTGGAGTGGATTCATTGGAGGATAGAAGGAGGGTGAAGAGAGTCATGGGAGTGTACAAAGCCTATATACTGGTGATGAAGCATGGAAAAGAATTGGTGGGAAAATTAAGAGAAGTGCTTGGAAGGGTAAGGTTGACCATTACCACAAGGTGGCACTTGATTTCAGGCATAAGGGTGTGGGAAAATTTTCTTTTGTAGTTAAGGGAGTGAGGGACTGGAATAAATTGCCAAGAGAACTGATGAATAACTTACTGGAAACACAGAAAGAATTTAAAGTAAAATTTAGTAGAGGGCAAAAGTAGTTTAGAAAGTGAAAGGGAGGAGTTTTAGGGAGATTGCCACCGGAGGGGGCACTCCATCGCAATTTTATCAATTATTATTATTATTAAGACATGGCAACAGAGTCAGACGTGTGCACATGGAGACCTAGTACAAGTCATGTGGTGAGTTGTGGATTTGTAGTGATCCTGTCAGCTGATCAGCAAGAGCAGACAGTGTAAGCTTCTACTAGAGCTGTGAATAAGGGTCAAGCGTAAATTACGGGTTTCCTAAAAATGATTGCAATTAATTTTTCTTTGATTACTGGGGTATTGGTTTGTTTTTAAATACTATTAAAATAGTTATCTGGCATTAATTTTTTTTACTGGATTTCATTGTTGTGGCATTAACGACCTACGTGATGCTGGGCATGACTCAGCTTGTACAGGCATCCACATGTGCTGTGACCAGAAGCGGCATAGGCATGGGCGACCACCTACGGCCTCGCAGTCCGAGGGGCCTCGCGCACCATAGGCACTTTTTCTAATTTTCATTTCTCAATAACACTAAATAATTATGAAACTCAACACCATCACTGACTGGTATATTCAAACTATTAAAATAAAGTTTTCTGCTTTCCATGCAGACTATTTTACAATATACAAACTCGGATGGTACAGGGAAGCTGCTGAGCCTGGAAACACTTATGTAGCATTTGACAAAGACATAAGAATACCAGAAACATAGTGTATTTTTGTTACAATGGATTACATTAAAAAAGGAATAAAGCATGAAAAAACAATATAAAAAAAGACAAAAGGCCAGTTCATGATCTTTAAAAAACATTGGAACAATTTGTTTGATAGATTAATTGATATCATTACTTCCTTAGTCTCTCATAATCTGGCATTTGGAAGTCACAGAGAATTTCTCAAGATTGGTGACGACTGCTGGAATTCTAGTAAGTTCATAGACTTGTTTAAATTGATATCTGAATATGACCTTATATTACGGGAACATATGTAACAGATTAATGGAAAACAACTTACACACCATTATCTGATCCACGACTTTCAAAATGAACTGATACCATTGATGTAAAAAATTATTACCACTGAAGTGATTCGAAGCCTAAAAGAGGCAAAATATAATGTTATTTTGCTCGACTGCACTAGAGACTGGTCGAGTTGAACAAATGATAGTTATCTTAAGATTTTGTGACACTTCAACCAGGACAATAGAAGAAAACTGTATAGAAGTTATGGGTTATTGCTGTTGCTGAAACGACTGGCGAGTGTCTGAATAAGATGACAATGGAAGAGCAAAAAAAAAAAAAATAATGGAGTTAAAACCAGAATATTAAATACCAATCCAAGAGCATTTTTGACATCATGTGATTGTCACAGTTAGAATTTTCTGTTGGCAGACACAGTTAATTCTTATGCCGCAGGGAAAACATTTTTTGCTTTTATTCAGAAAATTTATTTGCTATTTTCAATATCCAGCAAACGCTGGGAATTAATCCAAAACAAATTGAAACTCACTGTAAAACTTTTAACAGAGACATGGTGTGAAAGTAGAATCAAGACAGTGAAGGCCATATTATCTCAATTTGATGATTTATTTTAATGCATTAAAGGCTTAAAAAATTTCATGGAAGTCAGACACACTTAGTGATTGTGTTTTGGTTTTGAACAAAATGCTGAGCTAAGAATTTATCATATCATTACATTTATGATATGAGATACTATCACGTGTTAATATCATTAGAAAATTATGGCAGTATGTACAAATCTATTATAGCATTTCTCCTGAACATTTTCGTAAATTTTGTGACTGGATCAAAGAATATTGAGAATGTGGGTGCAAACAATGATTGTCTGATGTTCGATAATTTATTTAAAAAAAGCAGATATGATTTGCCAAATGACATTAAAAATATAAGGGCAACCTAAAAGGAAAGGATGTTCGATTACGAAAGCAGCAATTGAGCTATACAATCTCCCAAAGCCGATTCGAAACAGATTTTTTTAACGCCTTGATTGATTCCATAGTGAGCAACATCGATTCGAGATTTATGTCTTTAAATAAACACTTTGAAAATTTTGCTTTCCTCTATGACCCAAGCAAGTTAGAAAATACTCCAAAGAGCTTATGTTAAAAATTTGTTGAGACATACACATGGTTCTGCGAGGGGGCGAGACCAGTGATTTCCAGCCTCACAAATTATATAAAGAATTGCAAACAATGATCCAAAATTTATCAGACTTGATTAAAGATGTGAAACAGCTGTTCCAATAGACAACAGAAATTAAGTTAAAAGAAATTTACTCTAATATTTATACTGTAATTTAAATTTTGTTAACTGTACCAGTAAGTACATTCTTCGCTGAAAGGAACTTTTCAAAATAAAATAAATAAATAAAAATATTTACGAAATAAAATTGGTAAGCAAAGAATTACAGCTTTGACAGTTCAATTGGAGTAGATATAGCATCTAATCTGGATTACAATATAATAATTTTGGAGTTCAGTAAGACGGAAAGCAGGAAATTTCTCTTTCTTTAATTCTTTACTGCTAATTGTTACTTTATAATTTTAGTTACAGTGAAAACAATTGCATCTAAAAAAATTGTCATATATATACACACACACATTCTGTCCTTTTGCACCACCAGAGGGCCTCACAAAACTTATCTTGCCCACATCAAATTTATGTAGGTCTTGCTCCGCCAGTGGCTGTAACCGTGCATTGCTGTGTCAGCACATGACATCACATCAGTTTGGCTGCTTCAGGACTAAGTCAGCGTCCTTCATGTTTCCGTTCAACACTCCCGTCATGTTACACATTACTAGAACACTTGTTAAATTTTGCATTAGTGGAACATCTCTTAATTCTATTTATACAATTCTTAACGCTTGAAACTGTCATTTCCATATACATATTTTTTACATAATTTCTGTAGAACAGTTTCCATTCCTATTATTAATTTATTTAATTGATACCAATTGTAATGGTACCATTCTCTTTCTTGAAATTGACATAGATGATTGTGCACCTCTTGATTCACGATTATTAGTGACCGTTTACTGGCATGCTACTCCATATGTAATTTTTTTTTTTAGACTGAATTTATGACAAATTCTAAGCCCTTAACATTAAACCTTTACTTTCTTACAACCTCATTTACTTAGCGATTGTGAAGATTCTGTATGCAATAATTCCTAAGCTGTATTTTTCAATGCTGTGATCTCTCATCTTTAAAAGCTTATGACATTATTCCACTTATTCTTATAACAACAGAGACTTTTCCTATGATTGGTCATTACTCCCTTATGATTTAAATGTACATTCACTCTTTAACATTGCTCCGCCAGCATAGGGACACATACGGCCACTGACACAATGCTTTACCTTTTGTGACTTTCTAGTCACCTCTATTTACTTTCTCACAAGCTTCTGGACAAACACACACACACACGTGCGCACACACACACACACCTCCCTCATTTTGAGTGGATTTAAGAGAACTGCACGGGGTTTGCTTGTTTTCCTCCCAGTTCTCTTCAAATCTCACCTCCCCCTGGCAACATCATTTAACCCCTTCAATTCTCACCTCTCCCAGGAGACTTTTTTTATTTCAATTTTCGACTTAATTGGCGACTTTATTTAAACCCTGCAGGTTTATTTTTAACCCCATGAGTATCCACAATAATTTACCAGTATTCCATGTATGATGGAGATCATTTTTAGATCCTTCCTTATAATCTTCTTTCTACATCTTTTTGACACCTAGCCATTCACTTGTTCCACATCCTAGGAACACCTAGAATTTCTCATATAATTAATTATCGATGGTAGCTCTCTCTGTTATGTATTATGATTTCATTTGTGCCCCCTCTTACTGCTGATCTCTATAACTTTTTTTGCCATGTACACTGCCATATTAAACTCCTTTTTAATTTATTGATAATCTCTTTTAATATGCATGTGCTGTCTTTTGTTCCCCCATATTTTCATTTCTTAATCTCTTCATACATTGTAACATCTTATATTCAAGTTTAATTTATAATGGTTTGATTGATTTTGGTTACTCTATGTTTCAGCTCTACCCCTTAATCCTTACCAATTACCCATGTTTAATCACATACAATAGTCTTTACAATACTAGAACAATTTTATATTAGTATTATAGTTACCAAAAGGAATAAATACTTCATGCGTCTACAATTTTAAATTTCTTCATTCTTCGTTCTTCATTTTTCACATTTATGTAACTAATTTCTCTATTTTAAATGCTCTAAGATTAACTTTCTCAACTGACACATTTATTTCAATTACATTGCAGCTGAATCTCTTTACTTAACTACCATTAAAATTTCAATTAGATTACAATCACCCATTCATTTCTTGTGATGCTGGTTTGAGTTTCACATTTAGTATTTTTGTGAGTTTTTCTTCTTACCTGATGGGCTGTTTATTACTATTATTAAAGAAACTCTTATGCTATTACACAGTTTCAAGTGGACACAGTCACAAGTTAACTGCTAATATGCATTAATTTGCTGTGGTCCTTATACTTCTGCAGTAGTCATTCTAACACTGATTATATCCATTTCTTTGTACACTTCCTTATTATAATCACTAACATGAACTTGAAACATTATTTTATAAATATTGCTATTCAAACAGTTCATTTTTTAACTATTATAACCGTAATAGGTACTGTTCAGCTGCATTAAATTTCTGATATTTTCTTTTACACTTTTCTTAACTGTTAAAATGGGTTCAGTAATGAAATAATTAATCTGTCTTTACTTACAATGTTAATTTGAGCATTCATTGCACTAGTAACAAATAGCATCATGGCATAACAAAATATTTTATTGTAATCGGCAATTTTATTAATTCACTTCCTTGTTAGTAATTCATGCATTCTTCCTTGCAGGATACACACATTTTCTTTCAAAAACCGCTTCTATAATTACAAGGCATTGTGACATAACTGCTTTGCTGATTTTGGAATATACAAAACTTAATTGTGGTACTAAGCTTTCTAAAATGTAGCAGCTGCTGGCATCACTTTTTATAACATACTTTTCCAAAATTAAATAAAATATTCAATTAGACCAATACTATGCACTATTGCTTCTGCACATAAATTAATAAAATTTCCTTTATGGTTCTAGTTCATTCCCGATTTGCTTTTACTCAATTTTCTCATGACCATATATTTATAAATTATAATTCTGACAGTTGAAAGTTTACTCTTCACATCAAATATAGCTTCTTTGCTTAACTATAGTCACCTCATAACTAAAATTTATTGTTTTAGTCATTCTTTTTCCATTGTTGTTTGTGTCTATATTAAACATTTTGCTGTTGATTTAAGTTTGATGAGAAGCATTGCAAATGATTGTATTTAGGATATCGAAACAGTTTGTATGTAATTATTGTTTAAGTAATCTGTGAGCGGAGTGAGAGTATTCTTTGGGGAGTGCACGGAAAGAAATTAAGACGGGCGAAGCATGAATGGATGTGCCTCGGTAGTATAGTGGTGAATAGAACATTATTTCTGCATTTAATCGAGACAGTAGTGAGTATTTGATGATTTGTTAAGAGTTTAATTTGTGAAGCAGGTGATGAATGAAATATATGAAAAAGTGAAATGAAGTTTTTATTTGTGTATTGGTTTGTATTATTAATATCAGAATGGCCGCAAAAGCTAGAATAAATTACGGTACATGGCAGTTACATATTTGCATATTTATTTGCTTGAGCAGTGACCTCATGGCATGTGTGAATATATAAAGTGTTTAATTGGCTTTATAACAAAATGGTCATGCATCTAACTGGCAAGTTAAAGATATAGCCAAAGACATGGGCAAACTTGTAACTTATGGGTGCCTCGCACCCCAAACTAACTGGAGTATTGAAAATATCTCTACATGCCTATGCCCACATTTTTGACCATCTGATTGTCCACATCCCCCTGTCACAGTAGAGCCCACGTTTGTGACAGGCATGTGGCATTTGTACCGGCGGCAACTCCCTTGACATCAGCATCGATGCGGTAGGTTAAAAGACTTTCAGAAAGTGATAGCCAGATAGACCCCAATGTTGCTAACCACAGGGTTTAAATGGCTTCCTATTACCACTGCTTTGAGAGTGCAATACTGTTTTGTGAAGCCATTTTACCAGCTTGCAGTAACTGGTGACTTGCTGATCAGTGTGCTACTTCTCCAGGTCATAGCACTCTACCATTACTCAACTATTTCATGCTCACCTGCCATGGATATTGTCTTGAGAAAAAAATGCATGGGTTTTAGGCTGGTTTACTTTTAACTATAATTTCTCATTTTAATTGCCTTACAGTATTTTCACTGCCAGAACTATTTTTTTGCATATATATTAACTATTCCAGCATTCAGAATTACATGAAATACTTTTGCACTACTTGTTTAGGTAGTTAGTTTGATTTGTTTAGAGCATATGCAAAATTGTAATGCGTAGTTTTGAATTATCTGTTATAAATGGTTTATAGTTTCCAAATTTGTTTTCTTGTCGATCCTTTAAAAACCCAGACTCTAAAGAATTTTAAGGCCTGTGAAGGTAAGGAATTTCACCATTACAATGCATCCTCATGTTTCCTGAGTATACAACATGCATTACTGTTTAAATGTTAATTCCATAAATACTTTTCTCCCACTGCAATGTCTTTTGCAACCTTGCTATAACAAACTTTTAGTGCTCTAACTCATTTAGTTTCTGTTTAGCACTACATCTATCAAAGATTTCTGGAATCAGTGTCCACGTGATGTCGTCTGCAGGTTGAAGTGTTGCCTCCAGTTCCCGCTCGACTTGTGATAACTAAGATTGGAAAAGTACAGGATTCCAGGAATCCTGACTCTTGTACAGCTCCTTGGCCGACTTCAACCAGAGATTGGAGCCAGCAGACTGAACAGACCAAACGGTAAGTCTGTTTATTTCAGTTTAAACATAGCTGAAAGATCAGTTCATGGATATGAGAAAGTAAAACTGCCATTATCAAACCTGTAGGCAAGTGGGATTGAGTGGCAAAAACAAGTACAGTGGGTGAGCAGATGACATCAGTATCCGACAATCGGGAGGATAGGCGTTCAAATTCAAACCCTGGCTGTCATGATTCTGGTATGACACGGTTTACCCAAATTGCTTTGTATAAATGTAGGTATGGTTCCTTCAAGTTACTGTGGTCAAATTCCTATGTATTCCTTATCCCTGCAAATACTCTCCTTACTCAAAGATTCTCAATGTCGGTGGACTGTTAAGTCCTTATTATTGTTATTATTATGACGACAAACAAGTAAACAAGATATTTGGTAACTCCATTGTAATATAAGAAACTCGGCTAGACTTGTTGCTATACATCACTTTATGAATGAAGCAATATTGGAAATGGATGGAAAAAACTGGAAGTGGTTACTGTGAAATAATCAAATAATGATCTGTGGAACTGCAAGACATAGCCAGGTAAGACAGAAAACAATTGTCACAGTGAATAAAGTCTTTCATCATTTAACTTAAATTTCCACATAACCCTGGTTTTAAAAAGGAAAATTGAGAACATCCTGTAAATAATAAAAAACTGCAAGACATTAGTAAAATACTTTGAATAAATGTCAACAAATTAGAACCTCAAAATATTTCCCCAAATTCCCATCACTCAGCTAAAACTGAAATACAAAATATAATTGAAGAACTCAAATACAACAAAGCATCTGTGAAAGACTCTGTTGCCACAGAAATTTTGTCACTAATGAAGTGATCAAGAAACTTCAAAATCTTTAGGCAGGTACTTGGGACACTGGCAGTGTTCCAGAAGAGAATCAATGTGCTACCATACACACTGATAAGTATTTGGTTTATGAAATAATTACTGGAAGAATCACTTTCCACTTTGTTTATTTTTCTTTCAAGACATCGACTCCATCTGAAGATATTAAGTACAAATATATCAAATGTTCCAGTGATTAAATTCACACACTTCCCAGACTATAAACAACAACTCTCTCTTCCCGCCATCTCTAAGCACTTAAATAGACACTTTAAATACATCTAGAATCATTCAGTTTCGACTGACATTTCTTGAATTCTAAAACTACTTTATGAATTAAATCCATACAAAAACAATCAGAATTAATACAAAATCATTCACAGTCATCATAAAATACATGGAAATGAAAATTAAAGACATTTAAAAGTATTTACACACAAAATTATTTATATAAACCATTCCAAATCATCACAAATTGTCCTCCAAACATCATAGCTCACATCAACACTTAGAATTACAAACTTTTAATCAATGTTTCATGCATAATACTGTCCTTGAACATATTAAATAGTATTTACACAGTTTCTCTCTATAAAACAATGTTCATTTACACAAATCCACAATTAATTACACAGAAAATATACAAAACCATATTTAATCAACTCCCAGCTTGCTATACTTAATCCTTAAAATAACAGTTAACAAAATGGGTTGGGTCTGAGGGCTTTGTAACCCACTACACAAAAAATAATTATGGAGCAATCTTTTTGTTGCCATATAACATACAAAATGTTATCCAAGGCATTGTAGAACATTTTGGAAGAGCCGATTGGTCATCAACTTTATGAATATTGAGGAAAATTTGGAACTGGAATATCCTGTATAGAACAAGATTGTAATTTAAAACAAACTACCAGACTTCACTGTCTAAAAAAAAAAAGTATACAGTTATGTTAACAGAGAAACACTCTTTGAAATATTTGAAGAATTTGGCACATTAAGAAATCTTTGGCAATTTCTGAATGAACAATCAGTGACCTAAATATAATTAAGTATTTTGGGGAAATAATGATCAAAGAGGCAATAAGCAATATCTCAAAAAAGTGGATTTGCCTATACATTAACAAACGATTGTCACAACAAATAGCAAATATCAAGAGAACCAAAAGTTTGATATTACAGCACAGTTTTAAAATAAGAATTCTGGCAAGTCAGTATTATATCAGGTTAATATGCAGCAGGTTTAATAGAAGTGGACAGGCAGTTAACAAATTTAATGTATTTTTGTAATATTTGTAATTGACATAAAATATTTGCAGTGTTTTAGAATAAAAGAAATGTTTTAAACAATATTAATTGTTTTTAAAGTCTCAGTTTTTCATGAAGCATTGTCGAGTGCAGAAGGACGCATGCTGTAGAAACAGTGGAGTAATTGTTGAAGTAGTCTGAGGATAGTTAGTGTGGGAGGTGGAAACAATCCAACAGAATGGTGCAGGAGGATAATGACCACAACTTTTGCCTCCAGTTGTTAAGTGTATAGGAGTGATGGAAATGCAGCGTAATGTGTTAATTAATTCAGACGAAAGCTTCTGGAAGAACTGAGGGATCTTGTAATCAGTTGGTCAGAGTGGAGTGTGTTGTCAAACTCAATAATGCGTGGTGAGAACCAGTAATTGTAGGAGAAGAAGTTATGAACTCCTTTATCCACTGTCAATTAATTAAATTAATTGTTGGTGGTGATAGGGAAATATCTATGTGGTTAGCGAATAAATTAAGAGTGAACTGCAGAGCAATTCATGTGGTGATTTCTTATTATAGACAAACCTACAATCCAAAAAGTCAACTAAACTGTATCACATATCAAAGCACATCCAACTGTACTTAATTTCTACATAATGTCTCTCTGTGGTAGAAAGGAGAAATTGAAGAATTTGGGCAAAATTTTTTGGTCAAGGTAAAATGAAAATAAGTTGAAGGAAGGGAGTAATAAAGAGTTGTACATTAAAACTGAAAAGCTTTCAAGTACTATCAGAAAAAAATATTGCTTTGTTAGTATGGGATTTCTTCCTACTCCATTTTGGCCAAGATTTTGTTTTTGTTGATAAAAATTCCAAAACACAAATTCATATGTTTACTGAAGGAAAATAGGCCACAGCAAAATTGAAACTTACAGAAGATGGAATCTTAAACAGTAATTCCTTAATCATGCAGAAGTGCAGTGAGAAATGTGGTAGGAACATTAGTGATGGATCAAAGCAGTATTCTTTAACTTTCAATTAGAAGAAAAAGAAAGGCCCCAAGAAAGAACAGTAATTTTGGTTTCAGACACAGCAATAAGATTTATGCAGACAATTTTGGTTTCTGCAAAATCTTGTGTAGTGAGTGGTTGATGGGAAAATCAGGGATGGATCTTGGGTGTGTTCTTTATGAATTATATTTGGAGGAAAGAAACAGGTCTACCATTAGTTACATATGCTGGGTGAGGTTAGTAGGTAAAAGAAATAGAATATTGTGCAAGGAAACAAGTTCATAGGAATATCGGTTGGGTGTTGGACGTCTTGTCAGATATGGCTGAAGATTGTTGCTAGTGGGTGTTAAACTTGCATAATGAGCTTGGTAGCTCGTGAACTGTCGGGGACATGTTAGGGATAAAAGAAATGAGGTTGGTAGGAAAAATACTACAGTGAGAGGAGAAAAATCTATAACTGTCCTAAAATTGAATATGGTAGAGTTGCACCACAGTCTTAATACAGTTGCGATAATATGTTACTTCACATGACCTTGACAGCTGCCTTCTGTGTTTCTCTGGTTTGTTCCTGTTTTGGTTTTTTTATTCTTCCCTCTTTTTACACTCCGAGTACTATCCTCAAGTCCCCACTTTTTAATTTTCCTGCTCAAAATATAGAACATCTTTTCTGTTGCAAGGCTGTCTTCCCTTAAATGGTGACTGTGGCTTTGTACTTCTTCTATGTGTTTGCTACCTTCCTTTTTCTATTTCTTTTCTTTTTTTTTTCATATGTTTGAATGTATTCATTAGGGTGTTCCTTAGAGGAGCTGAATTTTTTTTTTTTTTAAATAATAATTCAAATGCATACCATATAATTCTTTTTAAATCACTGTAGCTTAGTGTAAGGTAACCTAAAATTTTGTAACTTCATATCAAAATTTGTTAGTAGAACAGCGAAATCGTTCAAATAACATTGCAGATCAGGTTTAAAGTCATTTGCTTAGGTATTTCAAGTGATATTTCAGAATAAACAGTTATATAAAGCTAGAACATAGTATTAATATTTTCATATAATGGTATTCAAATTATTTTAGAAAGGAAAATGTTGCATTCATTTGCAGAGTTATTTCAGATACCAACTAGTAAAATGAGATTAGTAACCTTGCAGGTAGGAATTATCCCCGAAGAGATACGAGTCTGAAATTTGGAAATTTTGTCACAATAACAGATTTAAAACTTTAGAAGCCAGAATTTGGATGATAGGAAAACAGTTTATAGTTTAAAAGAAGTGTCATTTTTGCCTACATATCATGTTAAATTTTGAGGAAGGTAGCTAAAAGATAAGGGTTGTTTTTGGAGGTTCTAATGAAAATTATAGTTTACGTGAAGGAGAGAAAGTTAAGATTAAAGAATAAACAAAACTTTCATTGAGGGTTTTATGTTTAAATGGAAGCCGAAATTTTCCTGGGCATGTCACTTCAATTGGTTTTTGAATTTATGCATTACTTTGGCTGATATCTGAAAAAGAAATAATTACAATTCATCCCGCGATAGCGGATGCTGCCAGAACCTTGCTCGGAATTCAAACTATAAGAGGGAGGGGGCAAAATTGTAAAACGATGAAAAAGCTATCAAAAAACTGTTATTACGATTAGAGAGTGATGATATCTTATAGAAAATGGTATGTAGAATTGTTTAAAGCAGGTTTCAGAGCTGTAAGGTAAATAGTTCGAAATTAAATGTCCTATAACAACTTTTATTCACCCAGTTTAAAAATAGTAACAAAGTGGATCTTGGTATCAAATGAAAGAGGAGCAAAATTATATCAGTTTAAAGGTTATATCAACTTTGTAGCTTTAAAATTTTGGGAGTTATAAACATATTTTGGAAATGGTAGAAAATATTTTTTTGCGGCTAAACTAGGACAGCTACAGAAATTTTCATTAAGATACAGTGTAACATTTGGCACCTCGGCTATCTACTGTAAAAAATTTAAGATTGATTGGAATTTATTTAGTGACTGAAGCTTTAGGATTTCGTCATTAGAATCTGGAAGACTTTACTTTCTCATGGCTCTGCTATAAATACAAGCCACAGCACTTCCTCATGGCAGTTCGTGAAAATCAAATGGGCAGTCACCACACACCACTGTGGCATGTCTGGGCTCGCTTGGCTAGTCTGGCAGTAGCAATCAATACCAGGATGGAATAGTTTCCGGTGGCCATGTTTGAACATTTTCAGCACGCATAGGAAATAGTTGCTAAACCTCATGTGGCTTTAAACAGTTAATGGGTTAATGAGGTTGGCCTGTCTTGAATCAGTATGTAGTACTTGCAATCACTTATTTTGGAAAAGGAGTTTGATGCCTATGTTTGTGACTTTGTAAAACTTTTGAAGAATACATTGATGATTTAGTTTTTCTATGGCAACAGTGACTTTAATTTCAACATACGTTTCCTGACTGAGGTTATCCAGTGAGGTTGCGACCGGGTTTCAATCACAAACCAACTATCCAAAGGTATACAACACGGTTATAGTTGATGACATAAGCTGTTTATTACTAACCCCGATAATCAGTTTTGCCATTACTTTAGGGAGCATCCATAAACCACGTAGCTCCATTTTGGCCTCCTGTGAGCCCCTCCTTGCCCCTGTGTAGAGACTATCGTAAATTACATATAGAGATAATTAAATGATGGTAATAATTATTTACATGCTGTTGAGTGTTCTATGCCTAATTTAATCTGTGACAAATAATATGAATCAAAAGCTACATGGTCTGGCTCAGAATCCCCCTCCCCCTCCCCACCACGTAGCCCAGCATAGCTCTCCGGCCAACCCCTCCTTCTCTAGACTGAGCCACGTAGTTCATGGATGATCCCGTACTTACATAAGAAATTTTATCCTCCTACGATGACATTTTACCGAGTAAACCCGAAAGTTTACAAAAAATGTTTGTTTTGACTATTGCTTGATACGTGACTAAATCATTAAAATTTTGTATAATTCTGGGTTAACAATGAAATCCAGACAACTAAAAATAATACTTCATTTTTTAGTAAGACAGAAGTACTAAAATTGTGAGGGGCATTTTCATTTTTAGATCTCTTTTTATGGTGCAGGTACAATTTTCGGTGTTTTTTCATGAAAATTGTTTCTGTTATTCATCAGCTGTAATTAAATTGTGAGGGGCATTTTCATTTTTAGATCTCTTTTTATGGTGCAGGTACAATTTTCGGTGTTTTTGCATGAAAATTGATTCTGTTATTCATCAGCTGTAATTAAACCCTGAAACTCATGAATTAATTTTACAGCTCTTTCAGCTGTGTTGTTCAAATAAAGACCTTTGTTTTAGCTTGTACAAAAATCACAGTTTCTTCCTGAAGAAGAATGCTTTAAATTTTCAACTGATAAAATAAATGTTTCCTCTTCACGGATACAAATTCACCATTGTTTTTCCTAAAACAAAATGTAGGTAAGCATTAATCAAGTTGCAAAAGATACAAATGTGCATACAAGGCAGCTAATTTTACATACCGTACAAAATAGAGCCGTATATTTCTGCTATCAATGTCAGATATATTCCCTCTTTCTAAATTACATACTATTTTGCGTTTCTTGGTCAGTTTAGGTTGAAAACTTAGGAAACATATCTTAAGCGAATCAAAGGCTCTTGTGAAACATCACGCTTGATGCACTGCATGAAGATGCCTTATTTTTAGTTCTTTGCCACTATCTCCATCCAAAAATATAACTCGTAGCTCAATTAGTTCTCTGTCGTCGTCTCTCACGAAGGATTTTTCTATTAATTCACCCAAATAGAATTGTAAGAACTACTCAATTTGTGTGTCATTAAAATATTTTCCCCGAGTGCCTATATCAGTTTTATGCTGTCGTGCAAAATATATCAATTTTCTTTCTAACATTTGCTCTAGATGTGCCCAGGCACCATTGACATGACCTATGCTAGATGCAATCATGTTACAGGTCATTATCTGCACTTTATCACTTACTCAGAGCATTCAGAACAACTTCACCTTGGTGTTTATCACAAGTAGTTCCCTATTACGAAATGTAATTATGAGATAGATTGGCAGTCATTCTTCTTTGGAACATCTTACACACAGACCAGGCATCCCACTAAATGGTCTCAAATTGGGACACCTAATTTTAAAATCGGTTATTATAACTTCTCCTCATTCCTTCCTCGTTTGTGTCCTCATTCATCAAATGGAAGATTTGTTTTAAAAAAATCAAAAAAAAATCATCATTACTAAATCCAAGTGGCACCAAAATAACTTGAAGAACATAAACAGAATCTCTTACACTTAACTGGCATCTATCCAAGGCAGCTATTAATTTAGGAGTAATGATATTCTTTTTCTTCTGCACTTTACAGCAGTTCCTGGTTGAATTATTTCTGGTGGTTTTGTTAAATTCTCTTCCTGATGTTCTCCAGAGCCAAAAGATGTGTTGTTGAGTTCTTCAGATTGTAAGGAACAAATCATAGGACACTGAAGAGCTTGACTACCCACTGGACTGCATATATTTAAGTTTTTTTTTTCATTTATTATCATTTGTTTTAGCCTTTCTTCTTTTTCAGTGAATTTTACACACACATACCTGGTCTCCCTGGCTCTCTCTGTCACTGTGAGAAGATATTACCATGCTTTGTTTACATCCTTTTTGGGTTGTAAGTGTGTGCAATACCATAAACATTATCCAGTTAACGTTTAAAATTATTTTTCCTTCGCTTACAAACAACCAGAGATTTGCTTGCATTTTTTTTTTTTTTTTTTTTTTTTTTTTCCCCAACAGTCTCCATAATATTCTCCAGAATATAATACACTCAAGAACAGCGACATAGTCAATTTGTCTTCTCGCATATTACAAAATAAAACTGATAGAACTTCTACAATTTGGTAGTTGGCCTCTCCCAATAAAAATATGCTCTTTCTAGCACTTCGTGATCCTAAAACTATCTATTAAAACAAAACAATATGTTATACCTATTCAATTACTGTAATGTGGAAATGCGCCACTACTCTTGCGTAACTTATGTAAAGATGAGTCGGTGCAAGTCGGCATGGGTTACGGTTCTAGGACTATAGGTCCTAGGCATTACAAAATTTTGAATTTGAAAAGTGAGGGACACCTTTGTATTCATATTGTTTCATTTGTGACAATTATTTTTTAATAGATCAATTAAATGGTTTGACTGTGGTGCAGGATTCCCTCCAGTGGCAACTTCCTTACTGTAACATATCTTAGAATTTCGAAATTAGTTTCCAAAATAGCGAGCTCAATTGAAGTATATGGTACCACGATTTTAAAGTCATTTTTACAGTTAATTTTGGCAATAATCCCAAGTAATATATCGAACATAAGCAATAGTTAAAGTATAAACAGTAAATTCAAGAGTTAATTTCATTTAAACAGCTGTTGAGAAACTTAACCTCAGATTTGAATATGTAATATTTGACTTTCATATAACTTCGCTAAATCAGTATATTTCTTTAGGTCAAAAGATGTTTAGGTAAATAAATAGCCAGAAGATGAGAAAGCTTGTTGTTAGAAAATCTTACTTAAAGTATATAGATGTTTAAAAGTGATTTGCCGGTAAAGAATTTTGTCACGTAATTTTCCACTCTAAGATCGAAGTATTCAGTCATTAGAAAACAGTTATGAAGTCAATTGATAAATAGATTGGAGTGTAATTTTGATTGAAACAACATATTAAAATTTTGGAAAGTTTCCTGCATTTGAAAAATCGTTTTAAATATAATTTGGTATAGCAAGACATGTGCTTCATGAAAAAGTTAAATATTTCAGTCTTATTCAGTAATTCAGGAAAAGAAATATTGTTCAGAGTAAAGTTTAATTATATACAAAGGTTTCTGGAAAAGTTTTATTTCAAAATACTAAATCTTTTGATTGTAATAAAATGAAATAGATTTTGGCGTTGGTAATGCTTGGCCAGTATAGCTCGAAATTGGAGTGCATTCAGGAGGAATAATATTCTAAAATTCGTAATAAATCAAGGAATGTACTTAGAGATTCCAAATTATTACAGCAACTGTTTTTCTATATGGAAATTTGTTTGAAGCTATTTTCAAGTCGATATTCTGAATAATGTAAGTAGTCAGATTTTGTTTTCGAACTTTATCCCACTTTCAAAATTAGGTAACATACTTTATTTGATATCAGATGATAGAAGAGCAATAGGAGAATGGAATGAAATTTGTTTCAGCTTGATAGGAGTAATATTATGAAAGTTATGGCAATCACATCTAAATGACTTTTTCCTGGCAAAACTATTAAAGCTACAAATTTTTTTATAATAACTTAGTTTGAAGTTTGTAATAATATCTAGCAACTCCAAAAATTTCAGAGAGATAAGATTATTTTTGTTGTCAAGGTAAAAATTGTATGACGAAAGATTGTCAGAAACTTGTCAGTATTCTGATGCAATTCGTGGGAACTACCGGAAAAGTTAATTCCCAGGCTCACACAGCAACGATTCTATAAATACCCCCTCCAGAACCTAGCCTCTCCCCAGTCTTCAAACAGCAGTCTAGTCATGCAGTACCAGCTATGTAGAGCGGTAGCTAGTTTGGACTCATGGCGCGGCAGATAACAAACTTGCGCGGAAATGTTTAACTTTTGAAATCATGCGTGAAAGGAACTTTAAATACCTCATGTAGTCAAGTAGCTGTAGGGGCGTGAGGTTGGTCTAGCTCGAATGGTTGGTCGAATCTGCAAGCTGTTCGTCTGTAAACTTGTCTGATCGCCTGTGCAGTTTTTTACTTTGTAAAATTTGAAGAATATAGTTATCTCATAATAATAATCATGAATATCATTTGAATTTACACCTTTCCTTAGCTTATGGTGGGAAATAAGCTAAGTGGTGGCCTGGTTAATATTGTAAAGTCAGAACTGTAAAATCTAAGGCTACGCACGGTTCTAGCTGAGACAAGATGTTTACCTAACCCCCCAAGGTGAAGCTCGTTCCTCACACTACTGATCTATTTTTGTATCTCAGGAATTTTTAATTTAAGCTCATTCAGAGTTGTTTACTCTATCCATCCTTAAATTATTGCTGCCTCAGACTTCATTACCTGCAAAACAAAATTTACCAACTACCTCACATTTTAAATTAAGAGCAAGCTTATGATCATGATCATCGTATCATTTCCATATAGGAGGAACTATATTAGCCTCTTCCACCCAAATGTCAACCTCTCCTACATGTGGTGCACCCCACTTTCACAGCCGAGGCAATGGTTACTGAATGATTACCAGTATAAGACGTCACCCACTGCTTGCCATTTGTTGATTTAGAAAAAGGTTTTAGCTTACGTGGGACAAGATACCCAGAATTTTAAAGAAGTGTGAAATATCGACAAAGAAGAATATAATCTACAAAAGAATCAAGTGGCCATAGTAAAAGTAGCGAAATGTGCATTAGTTAAAGTTGTGAGATAAGGTTGTAGTCTGTCCCCATTAGTATTCAACTTGTTGTTACAGGAAACAATAAAGGAAATAAAAGAAAAATTTGAATATGGCATGCAGCATCAAGGAGAAAAAATCAGTATTCTGCTATTTGCTGATGAATATGTACTGTTAGCAGAACAGGCTGACGATATTGAGAAATTACTGAATGGCATTAACAAAGTTCTGAAGGAAGATTTTGGACTAAATATGAACCAAAGTGAGGCAAAAATAATGAAATGTACCAGAAATGATGGCATTAATAGGAGATTAAGAATAAAAATAGGATTAAACATGATGGAGAAGTAAATGAATTCTGCTACTTCAGAAGTAAAATTACATCCAATTAATTGCTGAAGCAGAAATGATGATAAAAGCTGAATGGGTCTAGCAAGTAGTCTCTTCATGAAAAAGAGATATCTGTTAATTTAAAATAATGTTTCCAGGACTAAGAAAGAACTTTTGAAAAACTCTAAGTGTGGGGCATTGCCATTAATGGTAGTGAAGCATGGACTTAAGAAACCAAGAAAGAAGGAAAATTGAATCATTTAAAATATGGTGCCATATAAGGATGCTCCATGAATTTTTTTTTTCGTCTGTGTGGTACATTTGTCTTCATTCTGCATTGACCTGTCCAGTCACATAATCACCTCTAGCTGCTGACAGTCCTCTCCAGTTTTGATGCTATTAAGTTCCATCTTTATATATAAAGATGAATGTATGTTTGTTTGTTTGTTTATTCTTCATACAAATCCACAGTTTTCATCCGATCTCGATGAATCTTTGCACACTTATCCTTTGAAACAAGGAGAAAAATAATTTCTACGTTTGGTTGAAAAATTATCTCTATAAATAACACGTTGTCTCATAACTTCGAAATACGGTGATAGACAGACACGTTGGAAATGGACGTCTCTTTGCCGTGTTTCCGTATAGTGGACTGGCAGCTCAGTGTTTAAAGCGCTTGCTTACTAACGTCGGGGTCTCCTGTTCAAATCTCCGTGGAGGCTAAGATTTTTAAAAATTGCTTTTCATCATATGAGTCAGGCCTGGGCCGTAGGTTATGCGGATTGAATTTTAAACTAGATATCACAAAGTTAGGGGTGCAATCAAAGGGAATTCGTAGGTAGTCTTGCAATACAGTAGATGTACACTTTTTTTACATCATGTTAATCCATCAGGGATGATTTGTAGTCAGCGTGTGTGTGATCTGCAGTAGGAATACTATAGATGCGGAAGCAAGTCTCTGTCTAATCTTACTATTACTATTACCATTACTCCGCGATTCACTAAAAGTGTGTGGCGGAGGGTACATTGCACCTATCCGGGAAGGTAATGGTTTGGAAGGGATATACGGGATATGGCACAAGGCGCCCATGGGCTATTGTGAGGAACCATCCCAGCATTCGCATGGAGCGATCTGGAAAAAACCATGGAAAACCCAGATCAGGATGGCCGGAGTACTTTATCGAAAGCTACTCTTGTCGGATTTTAGTTTAGTCACCCTGTAAATCCTTTCTATTCCACTCCCTAATCGCTCATGGAAAAAATGAGTACAGAAATGAATCGGTTCTGGCCCTGATTTCTCTTATCTTATTTTCGCGATCATTCCGGGATATGATTGTTGCTGGTAGCAATATTTGTTTACTGTCATTCCAAAATACGTCAGTCGAGAATTTTTCAATTAGCTTCTGTCGAGAGCAATGCCTTCGGTGCTCCAGGTCTTCCCAACCTAACTCCTTCAACATCGCACTTACGCTTTCCCTCCAACTGTATATACCTGTCACGAATCGGGCGGCTCTTCTTTGGACCATCTCTAATGCCTTTTGATGGGGACCCCATACAGAGCAACAATATTCTAAGTGAGGCCGCACTAGTGACTTGTATGCAATCGATTTAACGTCCGGAGTGCATTGTTTTAAATTACGACCTAGAAACCGAAGCATACGATTTGTTTTCCCAATTACATTCTCAATATGCTCATTCCACGACAAATTATTATGAATTGTTACCCCTAGGTATTTAGCGGAATCTACCATTCTAAGGATAGTGCCATTAATAGTATATTCAAATCTAAATGGTGTCACCTTTTTACTTACATGCATGACTTGGCACTTTTTAGCGTTTAACTCCAACTGCCAATCTTTACACCACACAATTATTTTCATAATATCGTCTTGTAACAAAGCGCAGTCGTCCTGGGTTGTGATTTCACGATAAATAATAGCATCATCGTCAAATAATCTTTTCATCCCCCTTATTATGTCGCACAAATCATTAATGTATTTGAGAAACAACAGAGGCTCTATCACGCTTCCCTGAGGAAGCCCGGACCTCACTTCAGTAAGTCACCGTTGAGAACTACACACTGTGTTCTGCCCTCCAGAAAGTCTGCAACCCAGTCGCATAAGTCTAATAGAACTAAATCAACCTGGGATTGCTCAGGTCGTGAATTAAAAGAGCAAGTTGTGTTTCGCAGCATCGGCCTTTTCTGAATCCATGTTGATTTGGGTTTAAAAAGCTCACCTTCATCCAAAAACTGCATGACATTTGAATAGATGTGTTCTAAAATCCTGCAAAATATTGAGGTTAACGAGATCGGCCTATAATTTTTAGGATCATTAACATTCCTATTTTTAAACACTGGACTTACGATGGTGGTCTTCCGTTTGGCTGGTATTTATCCTTGATCCAAGGAGGCGGTATATAATTTCATCAAATACGGCGCAATTTCCTTTGCGTACCTAGAGTAGAATCTTGTAGGAATACCGTCTGGTCCGGGAGCTTTATTGGGATTTACATTCATAAGCAGTATAGTTATTCCCTCGACATCGAGAACGAGATCATTCATAATTTTGTTGGTATGATTGTTAAATATCGGAATCTCCTCAGAGTTTTCTGTCGTGAAAGCTTTTTTAAATACATTATTCAAAATTTCTGCTTTCTCGACGCTAGTTTCTGAAATTTCCCCATTTTCATTAATCAACAACGGCATGACCTTACGAGAGCCTCTTATTAATTTGACATATATCCAGAACTTTTTTGGATTAGTAATCAGATCTTCGGATAAATTTCTGACTTGGAATTCTTTAAACGCATCACGCATTGCCTTACGCACTTCCACTCGCAACTGGACTAATTTAGCGCGATTAGACGAGTCCCCCAACTTCTTTACCGTGGCATGTAAACGCATTTGCTTCCTGAGCAACCGTTTCACTTCCCTATTGAACCACCGGGAGTTCTTACTAACCTTAATAAACTTCGTGGGAACAAATTGATTTAAGCCGGTCCATATTATTTTTTTTAAATCAAACCAAAGTTCCTCAACATTTGTATTCAGCGTGTACGTTTCAAAATTTTTCACCAAATGATCGACCATAAATGCATCGTCCGCCTTATCGAAACAGTATACGAGTTTGTCTTTATCATGCTACAAATTCAGCCTAGATTTTAAAGTTACCACAACCGCCTTGTGATCACTTATACCGTCTTCTATACAAACTGTATCTACAATATCCAGATTGTTTGTAAGAAAAAGATCCAAAATGGACGAGGAATCTTTAACGCTCCGCGTTGGCTCTTCGACCATCTGTTCAAGAGAATTTTCCGCGAATGATTCTAGGAATGTTTCGGTTATTAACCTATCTCTTCCACATGACATGAAAGTAAATGTGTCCCAGTTAACTGAGGGTATATTAAAATCGCCTCCAATGATCAATGTATGTCCCTGAAATTTTTTAGAAATACTATTAAGCGACTGTCTAAAATACTCCGCATTATCTAGTCCAGCATCCGGAGGTCGGTAAAATGATCCTATTATGAATTTTAAACTTCTGCCAATTTTTACCTTCACCCATATTAACTTGCAAAAATTTTCCGTTTCATTTACTACGGAGCAATTGACAGTTTTATTAACACTCCTCCGCCCATTGAGGTAGTTCTGTCTTTCCGAAAAACATTGAATTTGGGACCAAATACTTCGCTAGATTCTACCTCTGGCGTCAACCAGCTCTCGGTTCCTAATATTATATCGACATCGTTAGTCGCAACTGTAGCGTGTAAATCGGCGACTTTCCCTGTAATACTGCGACAATTAAGGATCATTATCCTTAGCGGCTTAATATCAGTATCTGAAGAGTCTGAATTCGCATTTTTAGTATTTGCATTCCGAAAGGAAACGGGTGAAGTATTTGGAGCTGTAAATTTCGATTTATTCGCGCCGTCACTTCCAGAACAAAGATCTAGGTTATCAACGAGTCTTCTTCGTCGAACTGAGGGATCCTCGGGCCTCACTGTGTTCCCAAAAAATAATTCACATCAAGACGGTTCCATATTTTGGCAGCCACCTTCGTTGCCATTCTCGGTGTGTAGTGGACGCCCGACCTGTCAAATGCGTCCCAGCTTGCAGCTATCATCGGTCGAAGGTCGACGAAGCCCCAGTTGTTTCTGCGACACAGTTCTTCTAAACTATAATTCAAATTATAAATCTTCCACCATACGGCCACCCCACAATCGGTGCGTGGCACGACGCTACAAATTGAGAAATGCAATAAAACCGAATTTTCCCGTGTGGGTTCATACGCCTTTAGGCCCAACTTGTCCATAGATTTCACTATGTCTGAAACAGAAACACGACACGAGTCGTTAGTACCGACATGCGCAGCTACCCTTAAGTGATGGCAGTTCGATTCCCTAATCGCTTTTGGAATGGCCTCCATGACACGTGGTACCGTTGCTCCTGGAAGACAAACAGAATGAACATTAGTATGGGGGTCTGCACCGTTCTTCATGGCTAGTTCCCGTAGCGGTTTCTCCAGACGTCGCACGTTGGAGCTGCCAATGACCAGTAAACCTTTTCGTGGCAGGGCTTGGGGTCTGCGAGCAAATCTTCCCTGCTCCGCTTTTGGGTCATTCGCGCTTGAATCTTCAGCCTCCTGCAACACGGAAAATGCATTACTTAGTGACAAGATATCATTTTCCCGTCGGCTAATTGGGAATTTTGACACCTTTCTCCGTTCCACACGATGCCAGACATTTTCTGCAACAGGTACCTGAAAATCCAAACTTGCCAGTTCTACTACAGTTGGCTGCGGAATTTCTTCGACGCACTGCCGCTCCTCGTCTAGGATGCTCCATACCTGCGCTTGAAGAGATGCCATAGTATTAAGAATCTCCTCGAGAGCCAGACGCCTACCGGAACACTTTGTACAAGCCATGTCACCTGAAACAGACAAAAACGGAACTGCAAATGAAACACAAAAATCGGCGACTGCTACTAACGGCTACTAAAACTCGACTGCTGATTTACTGCCTACACAGGAAAATCGAAGATAAAAACAAAAGCTATCTGACACACTTTAAAATTAAATACGAAAGTCGGCGTCTGCTGCTAACGGCTGCTGAGCCTGACTGCTGAGCTCAACTGACTGGATCAGTACCTAAACGGGAAATATTCAAAGATAACGACAAAGACTAGCACAATTCAAATCACACAGAAAAGGCGGCTACTGCTGCTACGGCTGCGACAGCTCAACTGACTGGATCACTACCTAAACAGGAAATATTCAAAGATAACGACAAAGACTAGCACAATTCAAATCACACAGAAAAGGCGGCTACTGCTGCTACGGCTGCGACAGCTCAACTTGTTTTGACAATTAAATGGCTATATCGATATTGACGGAATTTGACAAGTGTCTACATTTATTTGGTTGAAAAAATTTATATTTAAATAATATATGTTGTCTTATACTTTCGAAAAATTACTGGTCGGCGATAGACAGACGTGTTGGATATGGTTGTCTCTGGACTGTTTTTTCGTGTAGCAGTCAGGCAGCTAAGTGGTTAAAGCGCTTGCTTACGAACACGTTGGGGTCGTGGTCTCCTGTTCAAATCTCTGGAGAGGCAAAGATTTTTAAAAATTGTTTTTGATCGTAAGAGTCACGCCTGGGCCGTCGATTGTTCAGATTGAATGTTAAACTGCAGATATCACAAATTTAGGGGTGCAATGTGAGGCAAATCGTAGTTGGGTAGTCTTGCAATGCTGTAGGTGTAAATTATATTGATACCTCAGGGATTGTTCGCAATCAGTGTGTGTGTGATGTGCAGTAATCTATCTATCCATCTATATATATAAAGATGAATGTATGTATGTATGTTTGTTTGTTTGTTCTTCATACAAATCCATAGTTTTCATCAGATCTTGATGAAACTTTGCACACTGAAACAAGGAGAAAAATACTGTCTACATTTGGTTGAAAAATTATCTGTATAAATAACACATGTTGTCTCATAATTTCGAAATACTATTGAACGGCGATAGACACGTTCGATATGGTCGTCTCTGGAGTGTTTTTCTGTGTAGCGGTTAGACAGCTAAGTGGTTAAAGCGCTTGCTTACAAATGTTTGGGTCGTGGTCTCCGGTTCAAATCTCCGTGGAGGCTAAGATTTTTAAAAATTGTTTTTCATCGTAAGAGTCACGCCTGTGCCGTAGGTTATTCGGATTGAATGTTAAACTGTAGATAACACAAAGTTAGGGCTGCAATGCTAGGCAAATCGTAGGTAGTCTTGCAATGCTGTAGGTAGGCACTTTTTTACGTTATAGTGATCCGTCAGGTATTGTTCCCAGTCAGTGTGTGTGTATGTGTGTGTGTGAACCGCAGTAATAATATTATAAATACGGAAGTAAGACTGTCTTTTTGTTACATTTTGATGAATAAATGGCTATATCGATATTGATGGAATTTGATAAGAAAATCTGTATGAAGTGCACAGGGCATTTTCTCCAGTATGATTAACAGTTGTAGTCACGAAATTTTGAGACCTTATCGAATGGTGACAGAAAAATGTTGGAAATTGATTCTCTTCAAGGGACAGGTTCGACGGTAGAGTGATATAGTGATAGCTTTCCTGCCATATTATGCCGACTCGATATTGTTTGGGACCAATCTTTCGTTACCAACAACTTTCTATATTCAATCCTGGAAAAAAAATTTAATCCACGCTTACGAAGTTGCGGGTATGAGCTAGTTATTTCATATGGAAACAACCTAACTTCTGACAGTGAAACATTAACACAATTATTCATTTGAATAATTAAAAGCAGTGGTCCCAATACAGCACCCTGTGGCTGCCTGCTTTCACTTCTACTTCTTTTGATCATATATTTTTTGCCAAAACTCTTTGAACCTATGTTTTAAGTATTCCTAAATTGAGTGTGGTGGGTCAGCAGTAACGCTCTATTCTCATGATTGGGAGGACGCAGGTATGAATCCCCATCCAGGCATCCAGATATAGGTTTTTCATGGTTTCCCCAAATTACTCCAGACAAACACTGGGGTGCTTCCTTCAAAAAAGCTATTTCCAAATTCCTTCCCATTTCATAAATTAATTCATCCATAGCCTGTTCAAGGCACCAACCAAGTATTCATCTGCAGTGCTTTTAGGAAATCACAGAAAATGTTTAATCTGGCTGGCCTTATGCCTCTGTCTCTGTCAAATAGCTTGTAGAGATAAAGTGCTGTACTCTCAACTTCGTCTCTCTTGTCCATTTCATGTGAAATATCTTGCATGTAGCCCACTAAGGTTCACATGAACAACTTCTCTAAATCCTTGTTCCTGATTTATAAACCAGTTTCTTTCCTCACTGACATTTCTGATATGGCATCATATCAATCTTTCCAATCAGTTTACCTATCCCTGATGTCAAACTAATAGGCGTGTAATTTTCAGCCCTATTTGTCGCCCGTCTTTATAAAGTGCTAGTGCTATGGCATATTTCCAGTCTTTTGTTATGCAGTAGGTCTCTGAATGCTATTTCAAAATAGGGTAGTTTGTTATATCCGCCTGTTTTTAATACTCCTGTAATAAGGTCATACATCCGGCCACTTTGAACTTTTTAAAATTATACTGTTTACACATTTCCCTCAAATATCGTCAGAATCTAGTTCATATTTGCTAGTGTGCTGATTTCTATTTCTGTGGAGAAGCTCCTACTCTAATTTCTCCCGTACCATTTCTGGATGTCAGTGCATAATGGCCTCATTGAAACAGCTACTTAATATATCTGCCCCCCTCCCTTTTTTTTATTCCTCAGTAACTTCTACATATTTCTCTATAATTGTCTCAGTACCATCTCTTCCTCTCTATTTTCGAACATTGCGATAGAAATTTCTTGATGCTCAATTCGTTGTCTTGCTGCAGCTATAATATTTTTCATGCAACCATCTTTATCTTCCCTCTTTGCTGTTGTTAATTACGTGTTTAGTTTTTTCAAGTGTTCTCAACTGCCTTGCTGTCTCTTGACCCTCTTGTTACCAAACTCTTTAGCCTTCTCACCTCCAAATTATAGTATGTACGTTCTGTGAACTTCTGTATTTTTTTGTGTTTGAATACACATTTTTTTCTACAATTGTTGATATCTCTATGACATTTTCCCACTTTTAATCCACTTAACTGATGCACTATTGTTCTAACTGTGGACCCAATAAATAACCTTTATCACTAATCACCAAGCTACTGGTTTAATATATCTGTCAAAGCTGCTTCATGATCACTTTTTACTGCTGTAACGTGAGGTCTAACTTCATGGTTTTATTGGGAACATAATCATATGCCAGTATTGGCATAAACTAAGTCCTGTAAATAATCCTTTTACCTCTCTGTGGCACCTCTCTGTTTCAGATCAGACCTCTAACACTCCTGTAGAATACGTGTGCTCTGGTGCATTTTTCATTTATTTCCTACCTGTTTCTTCAGTTCTGTTCTATCACATTTCGTAACATTACAGTGAACCAGCGCATTCACTGTATAGTAACCATCACAGACAGTTGGCTTGATCATGTCCCGGGAGTGAGAAGCGCAGAATTTTAATAGTGTGCCAGAGATATTACAAAGTTGAACATACGTTATGTTTGTAATCAGTACATGTGACAGTTTCGAATAACCATTAAGGTCATTAGTTGCTCTTTAGCATTTACCTACTGGGCATTACTTTCTTTTATTGACTTTATGTGCAGGCTGTGCAAGAGTTAGTATTAGTAGAATAGCTGTTGAGTCCCATATTTGAATTTTGTACTATATTTATCCTTCTCATAAGATACAACTTGTTTTTAATTATTGTCAATTATTGCATTTAAATGGAGCAATTGGCAGATGCATTATATTATTTTTACTTTATTTTCATCTACATTTGGTAGTATACTTGTCCATTGATGTTCTCCCTAATCTTACATGTTTCTCTTCATTTTTGAATTTTTAGTTTAGTGTGTGAGATTAGTTCTGTAGTAGGGGTAGTTTGAGCTTTCATTTGCTTGTCTGTTTTTTATTATTATTATTATTTATTTATTTATTTATTTCCAATAACATAGTATGTGCAAGGACTGTGATTGACATGTGCAATGCAGGTTGAAGTGGCTGATCTGCACACTCAGCTTACATATTTGTTGACAAATGTGACACATCTGGAAGTTGCCATGACATGTTGCAACTGATATCATACAGGTGACACTAATGTTTGTAGGTCACTCTCAAATTCTCAACTATTGAACCTGCAAACCAGGTGAAGAGGATAGATGTACTAAAGTCTCCTGTTGATGTGTGTTTTGGAATAACAGAAGCCACAAGCAAGGGAATTCAAACTGGCTTGGTTGCCACATAGGTGATCTCGCGTCACTGTCCAACCAGTTTGACGTATTGTTGAAGGAAGTTTGTCCTGCAATTGTCATCCTATGAGTTGGTGGTGCTCCAGCCCAATAAGTGTGGGTGACCACAGAATGGGATTCTGGTGATCAGGAACTCAAATATTTGGCACTTTATTGAGCCCCTTAGGGAAATGGCAAATCGTTTGAGGAGGAAATCTAGTGTAATTCGTTGTGTATTCCAGGTTTTCTGATACGAGATGTGGCACAGGTCATCACGGATGCCATTGAGTGGACGGGTTGCAGCCAACTGCATATCGTTGCACATGTCTGCACCAATGATGTTTTGCCACCTTCAGTAGAAGGTTGTCTTCTTGTCCTTCTGACAGCTGGATATAAGATGATCTCTGTGGGAAATGGTCACAAGATATCACTTGAGATAACTGTCTGCAGCATCATTGACAGAACAGTTTGTGGATCTCTGATTCAGAGCTGTATTGAGTGGTTGAATCAGAGTGGTTATCTCCATTGCAGATTCCTCAATCTTTGCCCTAGGTTCGAGATATGTAGGGCTCCTTTGAATACATCAGGTGTGCAATACACAGATGAATCTGCTACATAGGTGGTATGTGCTGAATGGGTTGCATTGGAAGGTATTTTAGGCTAAAGGAGGAAGACCCAGAATCAGAAATACAGTTACGGGCAGCCAAAATAAATTGAACATCATGTGTTCAGAGCGGATTATAGAAATCTCCCCTGAATGAGCCTGATATGTAAGTGTCTGGTATGGGTTTGGCGAACCCGCAGTACCCAAGCTGGAAACTTATGAGCGATCCAAGTTTCTCACACCGTGAACTCCTGGCATGCTTCAACAACCATTAGAGCATGATGGTAGAATGTTGTGTGTCAAGGATAATGGGAATCTTGCCTTCAAAGGTCGCATTGTGAGGATGGTACAAACCTGGAAAAAAAAACCTCAAACTCAATGTGAATAACGTGCCGAGGAGGTGAATGGGTGGTGAGGTTAACCCCTCTCTTGCATACAATGTCAGTGGCACCTGCGGCACATTTAGTTTTTCCAGATTGGTGGGACAAAATCTAAACAAAAACAATCTGTCTTATACCAGTGAAGCGGGCGGATCACAGGGTATTCCAAACTCTTAATGAATTGTAAAATGGGCAAGGATCAAAAGCCCTCCAGAGAATGAACAAAGTATCATAAAACATTTTCTGATAATGTGTTTGTTACAATGACGAGGGTAAAGGGATCTTTTGCAGTGGTGTCTTCTTTCTATATTAAGAAAGGAATAGCAGTGACCCAGAAATCAGTGAAAAAGCAGAGAAATGGGACATTGTTGCTGGAAACATTTACCAGCAAGTCTGAGAAGCTCGGGCAGTTTGCAGTAAAATAGGAACTCCATAAAACTTTAAATTGGAGTAAAGGCATGATCACTTGCCAGGATCTTTTTGATTCAGATACTGAGAGAACATTTGGTTAAAGTCCATCAGATGACATGAAGGATGAAAGGCAATCTTGAAAAGACTGCCACCTTCATCCTAATGTTTATCGCTCCTATGTTGCCAAAGTCCATCAAAGGAGGGTACTTAAATCTTATTATTCGCTTGTATGTTCCATACCTGATGCTCTGATTCAAGTGCCAGCAGTATGGGTGTACAACGGTGACCTGCAAAGGCAACACCACCTGTGAGAAATTTGAAATGGTGGCAAATGAGCAGGAGAGTGGATGCACCCTCCCACAATATGCGTCTACTGCTCTGGGTCACATCCAGCCTGGAGTAGGCAAAGTGTAGAATTCCCTGCATTGAAGTGAACAAGTGGTACAAGGCGCTAGAGTCACCCATGTTTGCTACCAGCTTTGCTAAAGAAAGTATTGCTACCCAGACATGTGCTCATGTCAATGCAATTGTGGCACAAAGGTCATAACACCTAAGACTGCGGATGTTGGCAGGAGCACGTCTGCATCCCCAAACAGTTCAGCAGCAGGTTCTAAAGCTTCACCAGCAGCAGCATGGTCAACTGTTGCAGTTTCTACAAATGTAGGTCCCTCTGTCACAGCAGCAGCAGAAGAAGAACCTGCAGAGGAAAGAAAAGCAGCAACATCAGCTAGTAAAGGATGGCAAACAGTGCAGAAAGTTCAGGATCCCAATTTTTAAATTCTAGACTCAACTTTGTGTATGAAATGGCTTTCCTCTTCTCCTCTCAGAACATTAATTGGCAGAGAAAGGAGGGGGAGAAGGCCTCGGCAAAAAAAAAAGATCCACTGGTCTCCACGGTCTTATCACAGCCTGATTCAACTTTTTATAATGAAGATGCAGAAATGCTCGTGGATGAAGCTGGTCACTTCCCTCAGCCATCACCGACTGAGGACCCACCCAAACTGGGGCGGGTAAAATTAAATAGGTAGTATGGCTCTCACACTTCGGTGTAATATCAACTTTTGACAAGGTCTAAACCCTTGTGTGTCTGCTTCCAAGGGACATATTTTAGACCAATACATGATCCAGTGCTAAGAGGGTATGATGCATTTAGAAAGGATGATACTGAGAGTGATCGAGCGAAGGGTGGAGTGGCTGTTTTTTTACAGTAACACTGTCAACTCTGAAACTTATACTCTCACCTCTATCTACAAGCAGTGAGGATACATGGTCCCATTGAACTGACCGTATGCTCTATTTATCTACCACCAAACATACCCATTGATTATGACAACCTTTCCAACATATTGCCGAATCTCACTCTGCTATTCCTCCTACTAGGAGAGTTCAACATTCACAGTGCTTTGTGGGGGTGGAATACCGACTGGTCAGATGATGCATTTCAACACTGCTTTCAGATTGTCTTCTGCCATTGACCATTTGTTGTGCTTTCCTTCAATTGGGGACTGTGTGCATTGAGAGATGAATTGTGACCATCATGGAAGTGACCACTTCCCGATATGGATGCATGTCATGTCTGGATGTGAGGGAAGCAACAATCAAACCAAATGGAATATCAGCAAATATGACTGGAAACTTTGCCATGGCTCAATCACTCTCCAACAATATCATGATATTGAGCAGAAGGTAAATTACTGCACAGAGGTGATTCACAATGCAACTGACGTTTGCATGCTGAATAGCTCAGGAACGCTGCGAAAGACTCCCGTTTCCTGGTGGAACAATAACTTGTTCCACTATTGAGGGTTGGAGAAGGGCGTTATATCATTTTTGGTTGAATCCAACACCCAACAATGTAGCAACATTCTGTATTGCAAGAACTAAGGCATGTCAGTGATCAAGGACAGCAAGAGAAGGACATGGCAGAACTTTGTGAGCACAGTTAACCATTCCACAACGTCATCCAAAGTATGGGAGTCTATCCACCATATACCTGGAAGGTATTCCTGTCTACCAATATATCAATTACTGGATCAGGAACACGTAGTTACCAATGAACAAAACATCCACATCTACTTCCATACTCTGCAATTCACAAATATTGCAACTAAAATATTTGCAACCAGAACTAACTCTGGGCATTCCAATCTCAAATAGCCCAAGGAAAGAAAGAATATATGTAAGCATCAGTATGACATCTTATTTCTCTAAGCTTATCTCTCCTGTTATTATGACCTAAGTAGGTTGGTGGATCAAGTATTCCATTGTACTCATACATGAAAGAAGAATTTTCGCATATTCGCCAACAAATTCTTACGAAAACAATGCCCCCCTCTGTCAGACATTCCCAGCCCAATATCTATATCAATTCTGTGACTCTTTCATAAGGGCTATGGCAAGCCGACACAAATCGAGTGGCTTCCTCTGTACTTTCTCTAACACCTCAATCTACCCCTTGTTATAAGGAGCCCAAAAACCACAACAGTAATCCAATTGTGGATGCATGAAAGTTTCCTTTGTATGTGTGTTGCAATTCTTCAAAATATGAGCTATATATATTAACTTAGAATTAGCTTTACACACAATGGAAGTTATGTGCAGGTCCCATTTCATATTATTTTGTACTATTACACCCAAATACTTCATAGAATCAACCGTGTCAACAACTGAGCTGTTCACTTTGTGCTAATGAGCAAACAGATTCCTTTTGTTAGTTATGTGTATTGCTTTGCACTTATTGCATTTTAGTGTAAGTTGCCATTTACAGCACCATTTCAAAACAACACCCAGATCACGTTAATTTCTTTGCCATCGTCACAGCACCTTCCTTCCCTAGAGATAACTGCTTCATCTGCAAACAATTTCAGGTCGTTTATAAAACTTAAAAAAAGAAGTGGTCCTATTACACTGCCTTGAGGTATGCCTGAAGTAACATCTTGATTAGAAGAGGCTTAACTGTCAACAACGATATACTGTGACCAACCAGTTAGAAAATCTTACAACCATTCACAAATCTGATCCGATATACTGTATACTCAAATTTTCACTAAAAGTAGGGTGTGTAACATGGAGTCAAAAGCTTTCTGAAAATCCAAGAAAATTGCATCAACTTGTGAACCTGCATCAATAACTTTCATTATGTCATGAGAAAAGAGGGGCCAACTGTGTTTCACACGATCTGTTCTTCCGAAATCCGTATTGGTTTGTTGTAAGTAACTCGTTTTCATCTAGAAACTTCATAATTTTAGAACACATGCTATGCTCCAGAATTCTACTGCAAACAGATTTTGACGATATGGGTAAAAAATTTCTAGGATCCCTCCGATCTCCTTTTGAAAATAGTAATTACCTGGGCAATTTTCCAGTCAGAAGGTACTTTTTCTCTTATAAAAATTTCCTTAATATATCAGGCAAAAATTGACGTATTTCCTCCACATACCGTTAAAATACTCGTACTGGCATACCATCGGGACCCGGCACTTTCGCCCCATTTCAAGAATTTTAATTGCTTTTCAATACCTACACTATCAATTTGTATCGAATCCATTTCTGATTCCACACAATGTGGAAAAATTGGTATGTTTCCCATATTTTTGACCGTGAATTAATTTTTAAATTTGGTATTAAAGACAGTAGTCTTGTTGCAGCTGTCATCTACTTCATGACTATTTTGTATTAGTACTGGCGTAGTGTTATCTCTACTACTGACTTTTTTGTCATAGGACCAAAATTTGTTTCAGTTTTCGGTGAGGCTCTTGGAAAATGAATTGCATCAGAAGTCATTAAAGGCCTCACACGTCGAATTTTTATCACGTCCTCTTATCTCGTCTAACTTTTCTAAGTCACTGCAGTTTCTAGTCCTCCTTGAGCGTGCGTGTGTTCTCCTTTGCTTTTTAACTTCACATATGGCACGGAGGATAATCCCCTTACTTGTGTGAGTGGAGACTTTCCCAGCATATTGATACAACAAAATCCTCTCTGGTGTCCAGCCAGATGATGTTGTAGAAACACGACATTTCAACAGCTTGCTCTGCAGTCTTCATCAGATAACTTGTAGCTATTACAAGCTGACTGTCACCTTCCTTGATTGTTTGTTTTGGTATATATATGTTCATTCGTTCCCCGACTACACGTATAAAATGATGCCACGTCTCTTCAGTGGTCCCACATGCTGCTTTGAAGGTAAAGTAATTATCCCTCAGATATGCTCTAACACAATCCTTTAAAACCTTTTTAAATCTGTAAATGACCATTTATTTTTTTATTTTTGCACTCGGTTATTAATTTTACTGCACTTAGAAATGACCATGAATAACTCAGGCCTATTTGTTACAAGAATATCTAAAACTTTTTCGTTACTGTTGTGGCACCATGTAGGTTCAGTGGCGAGCTGCTCAAGCTGAACATCTGAGAACAAGTCAAGAATGATTTAATAGGCCATTTTATCCCTGCCACCAGTAACAAGAAGGTAATTAGAACAGTCAATATATGGAAAGTCGAAGTGACCTGTTAGTGTTATTGCATGATACAAAAATTGACGAGCTATATTATTTACACTAATCCTTAGTGTCTGAGTGATAGTTATGTCTACATCTGGTGCACGATAGGAGCCTATTACAAGTTGTTTTAGCTTAATTTGTAAGATTTCACAGACTATATCTGTATACATTTTGTTACACGACAGGTATTTACTAACAGCTATAGCTACATCACCTCCATTGGAATGCAACTTATCCTTACTGAAAACGTTCGTGCTATTGTTAAAAAATCTGCTGAACTTATACTCATAATTTAACCAGCTATCAGTACCTAATATAATATCGGCTTCTGTGCTACTAATAATGATTTCTAGCTCAGGCTGCTTGTTACAAACATTTCTACAGTTAATGACGAGAACTTTTAATGGTCGAGATTTATTTAAGCTACTCCTAACATGTGGTGTTGAGTTTAACTGGGCTTCCCATAACTATGATTTCAGTTTTGGGTCTTCCTCCATCAGCTTAAAAATCTCCCAGTGCATTCAACATGGCCCCTGCTATCTGTGTTGCCGATTCACATGTGTAGTGCACACCCGATCTGTTCAAGGGAACCCTACATGACTCAACTCCAGGGCGAAGATTAAGGAATCTGAAACCATGATTATCGCAGAAGTGCAGCAGTCTCTGGTTCAGACCCTCAGCTTGGCTCTGAACCAGAGATAAACAAACAGTTCTTTTGACGATGTTGCAGGCAGTTAACTCATCTGAAATATTGTGGCCACTGGCCACAGAGTTCACCCTTTCACCAACCCACTGGAAGGAAGAGAGGATAACCTTTGACCAAAGGCGGCAAGCATCATAGGTGCCAACATGAGCTACAATCCGCAGCTGACTACAACCCTTCCAATCCATAGCATCTGGGATGGCCTGTTCCACATTATGGATCAGACCTCCAGGAATACATAGTGCAGCTCATGGTAGAGTATTTCGCTGCCATCACCTTGTCTTTTAGTTTGGACCTTCAGGTCCAGCAACGAAGAATTGCTGCCGAAAGGTGAATGCTGTGCTTCGAGACGTCAGATATAGAGGCATATGATAGCCCGTTTACATCCTTGTAACTGAAGTCTGCATTAAACAGTGCCAAAGGCACCACACTGGGGCCCGACCTGATCTAGTATCAGATGCCGAAAGGTGAATGCTGTGCTTCGAGACGTCAGATATAGAGGCATATGATAGCCCGTTTACATCCTTGTAACTGGAGTCTGCATTAAACAGTGCCAAAGGCACCACACCGGGGCCCGACCTGATCTAGTATCAGATGCTGAGGTATTATAGTACAAATGCTAAAGAGTACCTTTTAGATGTTTTTAATGTTATTTGAAATAGAGGACATTTCCCTCACTCATGGAAAGAAGGAATTCTAATGCCTATCTTAAAACCTGGGAGACTATTGTAGCATTGCTGTGTCTAGGTGCATGGGGAAGATACTAGAGAGGATGGTAAATTGCTACATTGTCTGGTGTCTTGTGTCCCAAAATCTTCTGAGCTGCTTTCAGTGTGGATTAAGGAATTTCTGTTCCACCATGGACAACCTGATCCTGCTGGAAGTGACAATACAAGATGAGTTTATCTGTGGCGACCACCTTGTGGATGTATTTTTTGACATCAACAAGGCTTAAAATATTACCTGGTAACATGGTATTTTAAAACAATTACTTGAATGTGGATTTAGGAAAATTCTGCCCCATTTTTTACAGTCATTTTTATCAGGATGTTTCTTCTGGTACCGAGTTGGTAGTGAAGTGTGTGATCTTTTTATCCAGGAAAATGTGTTCCTCAAAGGTCAGTTTTAAGCATGACTCTTTTTGTTATAGGTATTAATAATGTTTCAACTTTTATGAGTCCCATCTGGTAATTTTTATATGTTGATGACCTCTTAATTTTTTGTACATCATCTTGCCTGAGAGGCGCTGAGCGACAGCTGCAACTTACATTAAACAGGCCGGATGAATGGTCAGTGTACACCGGTTTTCAATTTTCCGCCGAGAAAACCAGATGGGTACTTTTTACTTGTAGTCAAAATCTATTAGCACAATCTCATTTTACCTTTAGGAACACCATTTTAAGTCATAATGATACTGTTCGATTTCTGGGCTTCATTTTTGATACTAAACTCAGCTGGCTTCTACACCTCAACAACATGAAAGCCAGAACTTTAAAAGGCACTGAATCTTTTAAAGTGTTTTTGTGGCAGGTCATGGGGTGCTGACCGCTCCTGTTTTTTACAATTTTATAGAACTTTGTACAGTCATGGCTGGTATACGGCTGCATTGTGTGTTGTTCGGCACAGGAAATTTATCTCGTAATATTAGTGTCCACCTTGCAGGAATTTGGGTCACCACAGGTGCCTACCACACCAGTCCAGTTCCTAGCACTTGAGTCGAGTTTGCTTAGCTGCCGCTTGCCATCTGCCAGCATCTCCTCATCTTGCAACACCTCATACACATTACCATAACAGCTGGCAGCCCCATGTATGATGCCAGTTATTAACCCAAATTTTGAACAGCTTTAAACCATTCGCCAAGAAGTGACCAAACATTCAGCTACCATACAAAGGCTGTTTTAGATGAATATGGCTGTGAGCTGCCCTCTTTATATCACCAGGGTTAGAGTAAATTTCCTCCCTGGCTTTTAAAGTTGATCAGGAATGATTTTAGATCTGTCACAGTACAGCATGTTTACTGCTGAAAATGTTTTTATCAGAGTTTTTAATGATGTTTTAAACCAGCATTGCGATCTTACCCTTTATATAAGGATGGGTTTAAGCAGGCTAACAGAGTAGGTTCCTTTGTAGTGTTCCCTCGAGTTAGAGTTATAATTTAAACAGCATGTGCAGCATATGCACCGTGGAGTGTTACTCTATGCCAAAGTCACTCCAGCATATAAAACCAATGCGCAATAGGAAGTACATCATATGCTGTAATACCTTCAGCTGTAGTCAGGCATTAGTAAAGATGTACCCAGCAGATCATTTGGTCCAGGGCACCCTCTGATCCCTACAATCTTTTCGAAGGAGGTTATATTCTTCTGGGAGGCAGCTGATGAATCTGCCAAGGTAGCCTGTGACAAGGTCAGAATTGACATTCCTCCCGCCCCACAGTCATATGTTGCCCCAGCAGCGAAAAGAATTGTCTTTGATGTATGGCAGAGGCAGTGGCTGGTAGTTGGGCATAATAAGATCCGGTTGGTCAAACCGACTATTCAGCGGCAGAGCAGCTCCTTCCAGCAGGTGAGATGGGATGTGGTTCTCCTTACTCACCTCCGCATGGGGCACTGTCTTATCTGCTGGGACAAACTACCAGTGTGTGATGCTTGTGGCATACCTTTGATGGTGTCCCTTACTTTAAATAACTATATTGACAATGTGGTTAAGGTTTTAAGATTTTTTTAGTTTGGCTGGTCTCGTCACAAAAATTTTGGGTAGAAAATTTGAATGGATTGGTGGTCTCCTTAAAACCACCGATTCTGTTACTGTTTTTATCTTCAAGGATTTTAAGATTCTTTTGTTAAATTTGACATTTTATAGCTGACTGGACCATCTAGTATGTTGTTTTAATGCTCATTTCATCTAGTATTCTGGCTGTTTTTGTCAGTGCCACAACACAAATAACGTGTTTTGGCTGTTTTAACCCTTTCCTCCCTGACGGTACTTATAAGTACCACTGTATTTACCACCATATAATTCGACAATACCAGTGTCCACTGCATTGTTAAGCCTGTTGATGTATTGTTGTACGATTAAGTCAGACAAGGACAACATTTATTTTTAAATTCTGCTTGAAATTGCTGAGAAATTAATTTTCTAAGTTGGGGCTTGAAAGCATACTGACCAGAGTAACAAGTGGTACATTACAATGAATTTTTAGATGATAATTAACTTGGTAAGTGTCAATTTCTGTTATTACTTTTTTAGTTTAAACCATATATTTTTTTACCTATAAAATATGTTTTTCTAGTTTCTTTACTAAATAATCTAGAAAAATCAACGTGGACTTATAAGTACCGTCAGGGAGTTCTGGGTAGTTTTATACAGATTATTGGTCAATAGATTTAGCAAGTATACAATTGGTTTTATCATTGTTTTAGATATTTTCAAATGGATATTTTTATGAAATACGCTCTGATTGAAGCTCTTCTCTTAGAAGTTTATAATTTATCAGCTCTTCTCTTAGAAGTTTATAATTTATCAAGTAAAAAATGAAGAAATGACTGGAATGTTCTCAGATTACTCATTAGGTCAAAGAGTGGTCTTAGAATTGACTGAAAAAAATGGAGCAATGACGATGTTATCTAGTATTATCATTATTTTTCATCAGTTTCATTACTAAAAAACTGAAACAACTTTTGTTTGTGGGAGAATCAGACCCTACTGCAAGGGACTTTCTAACAATCTGCTGATGGAAAACTAAAAAGAGGAGATTGTGACAATGAATTTACAAACCTAGGTATTTTCTACTGGAAATGGAAGGATAAAAAGGTCATACATTTAGTATCAAATTTCCATGGCAGCGGTGAAACTCCACTACACTGGTTGGGGTCAATGGCAACTTCAACAGATGGGCCCTCTCTCGGGTTGGATTGGTGACCTGGTGGATCTTGGACCAGAGGGCCTCTCTGGCCGGTCATCGGGGGCCACCTCCGGCAGTAGGTCCCGTAGCATTTTGCCCATCCTGCTACCCTGTTGTTACACCACTAGTTATATGCAAAGAAAAAGATGGATTGAAGTCTAAAATTTCATGCTCAGGAGTCGTCAAGCACTACAATACCTTCATGTGTGGGGTTGATACTGCTGATGACTTTGTGCAATGCTGACCGCAGATTACCAAAATCGTGGTAAAGATTGTTTTTGGGAATTCTGGACGTTGTATTTGTCAATGCCTATAACATAAACGGTCCGATATTTGAAAAAAAGTCTAAAATTTTTTAGAAGATCCTTTGCACAAGGTATGATGACTATCAAGGATATCAGTAAGAAGAAAAGGTCATCTATATATATTTCTCCAAGCCCTCATCCATTCAAACAACACAAGTCATACTATTCCATAATTAGAGATGTAAGATTGGGAAACAGAGGTATACACTGTCCCTAAATTGTTAATTACAAATCGGACTTGGTTTATACAAGTTCTCCGTATAGTGCTTGTTAAAAAGGGATTTTGCCCTTATAAACCCTTTATATATTTATGACTGTTTCTTGTTGTCTGCATTACCACGATACAATTATAGGATTGATCTTTCAAGCTTCTATTAGTCAACCAAACTCGGCAACCCACTTGTAGTTAATTGTTTGTACCAAAACTTTCTGTTTCTCAGAATAAACAAACTGGCCTTTGTCAAGGAACCACAAAATATCAATGATATAAATTATATTAAAATGTATGATATAATTGTAGAATGGCATATCTGTTATCCTACATCAGTCAGTCAGTCATTCTGTGAGTGAATGACAAGATCAGGAAATTTTGCAAATTAATAGAATCCAGACTTAGCAAACATGCTAAATTTTGATTCATTCCTGTTCTAAGACTGCTAATATCCATATATAATAGAAATTTGAGGCATGTAAGACCAAAGAACTTTAGGTTCATAAATGACCGAAATCTCTTTAAGAAAAGGGTAGCCAGTGCTGCCATTGACTCAAATTGGATGGTGCACGGCCGTTTTGTCACTAAACATAGACGAGATGTGGCCTACTTTTTTTTTTTTTTTTTTACAAAAATTGTTTTTGTGGAATTTGAATTCTCTGTGTAAGTCGTTCGTTTACTCTGAGTCATCGCACAATTTTAACAGTTCCAATTAAAAATCGTTCAGTGAAGACAGTTCAATATTCAGTACATCAATATCTGTGTGTCCATTACCAACAATGCCCACGCTACCTGCTAACAATGGATGTGCATCCTATATGAACATTGCCTATTGTCATAGAATTAACTGCCAAATAAAATTCCAAATAATTTTCAAACTAAGCATAGGAACAAAGTAAAACTTTAGATGTTAGTTAAGCTTGCTGGTCTCTATGCATAAAAGAAATTACAGGCATACAGTGTCATCCAGAGTAATGCAATTACCCTGCAGATATATGCTGAAACATTTCACGTCTGGGATTGTCATTACATAAATACTGGAAAAATCATCAATATTGGACTTTTCTTATGATTTTGGGGTGAAATCCTATATGTGTACCAACTTTATCTATTATGTGAGTCTGAGATGTATAAAGTAACTAGGGTAGAAAGCCACTTTCTTTTAATCTGGGGATAAAATTTTATTTTTATACCAAACTTCAGCTTTCTATAACTATGGGACCTTATAGTTTTTATGATCATCAGTCAAGTGGCAAAATCAGGGAGATCTGCATATGAGTAGCATCCAAAGTAGGAACAGGAATCAATCAAAATTTAGTGTATTTGCTAAGATCACTAATAACTAGGCTTCGGATATTTATTACCAAAAAAATAGAGAAAAATATACATACAAATATCACCTTAAAACAGGTAAATGTGACCTAAAAATAACAAAATATGACCAGACATTTTAATTTACTGTACATCAAAACATGCTCAATAATGCATCATTTATTTTATCTAGTAATGTTTCTTTCATGTTGACAGCATAATCTGCATCTGTGCACTCACTGCACCATTGGAAATTTATATTTTAAATCATTTAATCGAAGTCTAATTTCACATACTTTCAGAAAATTTTGTTTTTGTCATGGTGGTACTCACTGATCCACTGCAGATGTACCGATAACTTAGGATTATTTTCAAAAGTATTGGCAACAATGAGACATTGTTCGGCACAGGCATGCTGCTACTGTGTTGTCTAGATTGAAAGGCAGATGGAACCTTAACCTTTAGAGAGTGACAATATAGTATAACTTTAATTATTGATTGGTGAATTCTTACCAATTCAGTGACCATTAGTTTCTCTCTCTCTCTCTCTCTCTAAAGTATTATAGGAGAATCATTCTGTGAATAATTATCTTAATTTCTCCTCATGTATAACTTCTAGTGAATTCCCAGTACCATTAAAAAAATTACCAGATTTTTCCTTAAAATATGACCAGATGACCTTAAATGTTTTCATAATATTACCTAAACTAGGAAAATGGCCTAGATATGCATTAGTATGCTATATAAAATACATTTAAATATAATCAGACACTTTTAATCAGTGTTTAGTTAGCATTATAGCTCAAAACGAAGGCTGGAAAACATAAAGACCCAAACCCTACTAATAACTATAGAAATTTGAGACATAGAGCATCACTAAGACTGAAGAAATTGAGGTATTAAAATATCCTGAATCTTTTCGAATAGAGGTTATGCAGTGCCACTGTTGACTCGACTTGCCGGGTGCACTGCCGTGCATCCAGGTTATTACACTCCTGGAAATTGAAATAAGAACACCGTGAATTCATTGTCCGAGGAATGGGACACTTTATATACACATTCCTGGGGTCAGATACAACACATGATCACACCGACAGAACCATAGGCACATAGACACAGGCAACAGAGCATGCACAATGTCGGCACTAGTACCGTGTATATCCTCCTTTCGCAGCAATGCAGGCTGCAATTCTCCCATGGAGACGATCGTAGAGGTGCTGGATGTAGTCCTGTGGAACGGCATGCCAAGCCATTTCCACCTGGCGCCTCAGCTGGACCAGCATTCGTGCTGGACGTGCAGACCGCGTGAGACAACGTTTCATCCAGTCCCAAACATGCTCAATGGGGGACAAATCCGGAGATCTCGCTGGCCAGGGTAGTTGACTTACACCTTCTAGAGCACGTTGGGTGGCACGGGATACATGTGGACGTGCATTGTCCTGTTGGAACAGTATGTTCCCTTGCCGGTCTAGGAATGGTAGAACGATGGGTTCGATGACGGTTTGAATGTACCGTGCACTGTTCAGTGTCCCCTCGACGATCACCAGAGGTGTACGGCCAGTGTAGGAGATCGCTCCCCACACCATGATGCCGGGTGTTGGCCCTGTGTGCCTCAGTCGTATGCAGTCCTGATTGTGGCGCTCACCTGCATGGCGCCAAACACGCATACGACCATCATTGGCACCAAGGCAGAAGCGACTCTCATCACTGAAGACGACACGTCTCCATTCGTCCCTCCATACACGCCTGTCGCGACACCACTGGAGGCGGGCTGCACGATGTTGGGGCGTGAGCGGAAGACGACTTAACTGTGCGCGGGACCGTAGCCCAGTTTCATGGAGACGGTTGCGAATGGTCCTCTCTGATACCCCAGGAGCAACAGTGTCCCTAATTTGCCGGGAAGTGGCGGTGCGGTCCCCTACGGCACTGCGTAGGATGCGACGGTCTTGGCGTGCGTCCGTGCGTCGCTGCTGTCCGGACCCAGGTCGACGGGCAAGTGCACCCTTCCGCCGACCACTGGCGACAACATCGATGTACTGTGGAGACCTCGCGCCCCACATGTTGAGCAATTCGGCGGTACGTCCACCCGGCCTCCTGCATGCCCACTATACGCCCTCGCTCAAAGTCCGTCAACTGCACATACGGTTCACGTACACGCTGTCGCGGCATGCTACCAGTGTTAAAGACTGAGATGGAGCTCCGTATGCCACGGCAAACTGGCTGACACTGACTGCGGCGGTGCCCAACCGCTGCGCAGCTAGCGCCCTTCGACGGCCAACACTGCTGTTCCTGGTGTGTCCGCTGTGCCGTGCGTTTGATCATTGCTTGTACAGCCCTCTCGTAGTGTCCAGAGCAAGAATGGTGGGTCTTACACACCGGCGTCAATGTGTTCTTTCTTCAATTTCCAGGAGTGTATTTTAAACTTTCATAAGTTTCATACACTTGTTGATTGTTCAAAATGTTTATCTATACCTGTCTTGTTTATAAAATAATCATAATCCATAGCATTTGGAAAAGAATTTTTCAATTTTTATAAGATGAGTAGTGAATACACTAAAGCATATTATCTAGTGCAAATATAATCACTCATTAAAAAAAAAAAAGGAATGCTTTCAGTTAAAAGATATTTTTATTGCTATTATGGTATGTTTGAAAAAGAGTATAATCAGCATAATTTAATAAAAAAGATAATGCATATTGTTTGATGCTAAGTATGCATACTTAAGTTTGTCCTTTGCTACATTTTCCATGAATGCATATTCTGATCTTTTGCAGTAACAACAAACCAACAACAGTTTACCAAGGAAATGTTGGGGAAAAAGAAAACAGTGAGGATTATTTTGCCGACTTGGATGAATTTGAAAGTAAAACTGAATCTGCGGAAGCCATTGTGTATCCCAATTATTTTGAAAGAGAAGACAAGATCAACCTTCCTGAATCAAAGAACTATATTGAAAAGGTTTCAAATTGGTTTGCAAATATTCCACAAGAAGGTCAACGTTTTGTTGTATCTCCATCTGAAACAGAAAGTGGCACAGAATGCATTGAAGATGAAGAGGAAGATGAAGAGGAAAGCAGTGTAGTAACATTATCTACGCAGTCATAATTTTCTGCAAGAAGGACCATTTTCTAAGTGTACAAAATTAACTTATTTCCTGTCCACTAAAGAGTTTATATTTATTATACTAGAAATAGTAAAGCTTAATTTATGAGACAGAAACTTTGATCTTTTGTCACTTCTTTCAGTAATTGCTGTTTCTTTCTAATGGAAATCTGCCATGGCAATGCTTTCATCACCTATTTTGCCCCTAGTGAAAATACATTTTTTATCCTCCATACTGGAGGTCTTTGACAACCACTAAGTCATGATTGTTTACAAGTATTTACTACAGTCATTCTGACACATACTTTTCCACAGCAGTCCTCATCCATGTACTTCTTAGTATATCTAAAGCACTATCCGAAACACTGCAATAACGGCAATAACAATAAATTACTGAAATAATTACAGCTATGTATGCTGCATAAGTCACAAAGGATATGCTGGAAATCAAAGGTTCTTTTGCTTCTATTTTCTGCTTCTCTAATTCTAAGTCTTTTATTTTATGACGTGCTACCTTTAAGACTCATTCAAAGGCTTAACTGCTACATTTAAAACTCATTCGGAGGCTCAAAGGAAGTCGGAACTGGATTCAGTAGACCACCAAACCTCAACTGACTCCTAGTCCTTAAATATGTGCCTCCATATCTTATAAGACAGCCACAAGGATCTCTACATTATAACAGACCCCGCTGCAAATTATGCAACATGCTCCAAGCCTCCACCACCTTCACCGGCCCAGTTATATATATATTTAGTTAATATTTTCTGGTGACTTCTTCCGCATGTCCATTACTTGTTCCCATGATATGTTTCAAATTTTACAATATTCGGGTTTACAACTTTCAACTCACACACACTTCCCGCCTTGTTTATTTTCCGCCACCAGAAGCTTCAGAAAAACTGTGCCCCAGTTAGCTGCCAGTCTCCACCAGGTTACCTCTGTTGTTGAAGAAGGGATATAAACCCAAAAAATTCAACACACTGTGCATGTGTACGTATATTCATCGCCGCTGCAATTGTCAACAGTTTGGTATGTAGGGGTTATGGTGGTTTTTCTCCTAATCAAATATTTAATGTATCCACTTTATGGTTCCTTTATTTCCAATATATATATAATTGTAATGGTGCTCTTGTAAAAACATACTCTTGAAGTCACTGATGATGCCCTGTAGAGGAGACTTTTGCTGTTTCATTATAGAAACTTAGCAGCTTTCCTGGGAACACTTTCCCACCATATTTCACGATAGTAAATTACCCCTTTTAAATAATAATAAAAGAAGGTTTAAAGGATATTGACTCAAGACCTTCCTCTGCTTCTTGGCTCTCACTTGGCCTCCAAAATCACCTTCTGATCCACCCATCACTGGAGGGTTTCATTTTGCTGATGTGCTTGTTGATGATTGTTATGATTATCATGGAACATTTGATGTTGTTCCTTTTCCTGCTGGAACCAACAGTTTCTTCTTCCTTCCAGTAGATTTTGTCCAATTTCATCGGGATCAGATGTCTCAAAGGTATTTTATGAATGTTGACTTAATAGTTTCTGAAGCAGGGGATTCATGAAGAATTCTTGCAAGAAGAGGTTCAATACAGCAAGGATAAGTTTTTTCCCCAATAATGTTAGGAAATCATGCTTTATCTGAGTTTTTCTTTAAAATCTGACCTCACTGCTTGCCAAGCTCCTTTAAGGCCTCTGAAAAAGCTGACATCAAGTGCTTGAGTCAGTTGAGTACTATTTACTGGTAGACAAAGTTTTAAAATTTGCGGAAAAGAAATGCAGTAAAACATTATAACAGTTCACTGTCTCCATTCAAGACATATTTTTGCATGAGGAAGGAACAACCCAAACCAGTCACAGAGTGAGTAGCTATCAAACTGTTATTATACTTAGCTTGCCTTCTGTCCATGTGGCCCAAAGACAAGTAGACTTATAGATTTTATATAATGTAGGGGAGACTTGCACTCTCCCCAGACATTACTGCTATTCCTGATTTGGTTTTATTTGTGATATATCTGACGAAGTTTTTACTGCATCAGATCAGCACGCTATTCTTCCCAAGTTCATGAACTAGATTTATTTAATTGAAATTCCATATGTTGGTAGGGAGAACCATTCCTGTTTGTCTGACAACTTCTGGACATAATTTTTCAAAAGCAATGCACTTACAGCAGCTATGCTAACTTAATGTTCACCACAAACCTAGTTGACCATTGTGGATGACAATTTACAAAGGAGAGATGATTACTTTGTGAGACATCATTCAAGGGCATGTAGGAGAAAACACCTCTGATACATTTTTGGCAATTTTTTCATCATGAGTATCCAGTTTTAGCAGAAAAAGCTGTAAAATTTTCTGATAGCTTTCATCACAAGCTTTATATGTGAGTCCAGATTTACAACACAGGTTTTCCTGAAAAAAAAAAAATATATGAACTTAGTGGAAGTAGAACTATTAATTTCATTCCTTCAACTTTTACTTCCACTGATATTAACCAATCGTGCAGAGTTGTGACATTTGGCTTTCCATACTGTCAATTTTTTCAGGGGGACATTTCCACAAACTTCTTTGCTTGGCCATCATTTCCAAGACTTTTTCATTTTGTACTTTATCTGTCTATTTAACTTTAATCATCCTTCTACAGGAATACATTTTAAATGCTTCAATTTTATATTAATTATTATTAAAGAAAAGAAAAATGTTGTCTTCCTTCACCTTGTGCATTTAAATTCAATCTTCTGTCCCAATTCCCACCCTCTTTTTTTTTAATAATTCATCTTGTTGATTTCTTTTCATACATCTCAAGATTTTTTACTTGATTAAATTACCTCTGCCCATTCTTCTTCATCCAAACTATCCAATGCTTACTTTCCAATTCTCCTAATTTTCTGTAATGATAATTGTATAATTATTTTGGTGTTTATTTCTTGTGCTCTGAATGTTCAATCTATACTTCAAATTGTCAAGTTATGTTGAGAGAAGATAACTGCTTCCCAACAGATATGCATTACAATATGAAACTTCTATGAAAAGTTCTCGGGCTTCCCACCAGGGAAGGAAATCGGACAATTCTGGTGAAGATGAAGTTGGTGAGTGGCTTCAAATCATCACATCAGATTAATGCGCTTCCCCACTGGGAGGCCTGAGAACTTCGGATACAGTTGATATACCAGGAAAGCCTTCATTCTTTCATCAATTTAAAATTTGTTTCTGCAAAATAGTTTTCACTCCTTAAGCTTATTTCAAAGATCCTCCAATAATATTTCCTTCCCTTTACTACCCTACTACAGCTTTCCAGGTGGCCATGATAAGATTTCATATCAGTAGGTCCTGAAGCATTATAATGGAAGGAAAGTTACTTGGAAACTACAAATTCATTTTTTATATTTGTATTTATTGGCCCCTTAGCATCATACATAGCACGAAGTACAAATGATATAGGGCAAGTCAAAATTGGTCTGTACACAGACAGACAAACAAACATATAACAAACATTCTATTATATACTATGAGATAACATACTATACAGATATGATATAGACAAAAAGAATTACAATTACAAATATACAATTAATTCTTTACAAATTTAAATGATACTAATGACATCAACAATGTTTAAAACTAACATTTGGTTCGAAAATACACATCAGTACAGTAGAAGCAGTGGTCGAGCAAGTACTCCTTCACTGATGATATGAATTTAGTATTTTGTCTTACAGACTTGATCCTCTGTGGTAGTTTATTAAACAATCTGATTCCCATATGAAGTGGCCCTTTCTGACAGAAGGTAGTATTTGTTTGTTGTATATGAAAGTCTAGTGTCTGTCTAGTATTACAAGTGTATGTCACTGTTTGTTTGAAGTTTATACCCAGAAGCTTCTATATTTTTTTAAATGAATTTTATAGTTTCCAGTATATATAAACAGGGCAGTGGTAGAATTTGTAACTTTCTAAATAAATGTCTACATGAGGTTCTACTTCGCACTCCTTCAATAATTCTTATAATTTTTTTCTGGATTTTGAAGCATTTGATACTAGGTGGGGAGTTCCCCCAGAAAATGATTCCATTCCTTAGTAATGAGTGTACATATGCAAAATAAATATGCCTAATGGTTTCATTAGATATGCAACCAACTAAGATTCTCATCATGTAGCAGATAGTATTTAGTTTTTTACAAAGGTGTTCAATGTGTGTGTTCCATTTTAAATTCTCTTGTATATGAATACCTAGAAATTTTATATTCTCTACATTTTTAAGTAGTTTACCACTAAGTTTTACTGTAGGTAACTGTGTATCTAAATTATTTTTTGTCCTGAAGTGTATGGCATTTGTTTTTTCTGTATTTATTATTAGCTTATTTTGAGAAAACCAGTTTGCAATGTTTTTAGAAGTGTATTCAATATTTTTTAATAATTGTTCTTTGGTACATTCTTTCATTAAAATGGTAGTGTCATCTGCAAATTTAATATATTTTTGGCAGTTATTTGTTGTTTCCAGATCATTTATATATATTAAAAATAGGACAGGACCAAGTATTGATCCTTGTGGTACTCCATATTTTATGGTTTTGCAATCTGAGTGAACATAGTTTATACTGTTGTCAGTCTTAAAGCTACATTCAACAATCTGTTTTCTATCATGCAGGTATGACTTTATCCAATTGTTAGCTACTCCTCTAACTCCCAGGTGATCTAACTTTGAAAGCAAGATATTATGATCAATTACATCAAATGCCTTCGACATGTCCAAGCATATTCCTGATATGTGTCCTTTCGCATCAAGAGTCTGTAGTATTTCTGTGTAAAATGAAAAAAGGGCAGCTTCGGTTGATTTATTCTTTCTGAACCCATGTTGAGAATCTGAAAATACATTATTATTTTCTAAGAAGTTAACTAGTCTTTTGTGAAATAGTTTTTCTAAGATTTTAGAGAAACATGAGAGGACTGACACTGGACGGTAGTTCGACACCTTATCTTTTTCCCCTTTTTTAAAAAAGGGTTTTACTCTTGCTGTTTTAAGCCTATCTGGAAATATTCCACTAGAGAATGAGCTATTGCATATATGAGAGAGAGGACAAGCTATAAACTCAGCACATTTTTTTAATAGAAAATCTGGGACATCATCAATTCCAGATGAAAATTTAGGTTTCAACTCCCCAATAACTTTTAATACTTCCTCTTCATTTGTTGGCTGAATAAAAAGGGTTTTTCTATTATCATGGTTGGCATTAGTTTGAGTGTTGATGTTGGACTTGCCAAAATTTTTAGTAATCAAATCTTCAGCAATGTTTGAAAAATATGTATTAAAGGTGTTGGAAATCTCTATAGGATCAGATATTATTTTTTTATTCTCTTCAAGCTGAATATTACGGTTATCTACCTGTCTTGCTCCTACTTCATTCTTCACTACCTTCCACATGGCTTTCATTTTATTGGTAGCTGAGGAAATATATCTATCATTTTCTAGTTTCTTTGCTTGTCTTATTACCTTGTTAAGAACCTGTTTGTATTTTTTGAAATATTTATCAAATTCTGGAGTTATTTCCTGTGTCTTAGAAGTTGCATGTAACAACTGTTTCTTTTTTATTGATACTAAAATACCAGAGGTAATCCAGCCCTTTGCATTGTTTATTAGGCCTACATTTTGCTTTCGTGTTCTTAGTGGGAAGCATATTTCAAAATAATACAAAAATGTTCTTATAAATAAGTTATATTTCTCATTTGTATCTGTGCAATTATATACTTCTTCCCATGTTTCATTTCTTAGGAGATTATTGAATTGGTTGATCTGTTGATCCTTAAAGCTACGTGATTTTATATTTGTATGTGTGTTAATGTTAGATTCTAATTTTAATGTTAAAACTTGTGCTAAATGGTCAGAATAACCTGTGTCAAAATTCATCACATTATGTCTGTAATTAGTATTATTTAGAAAAATTTGGTCAATTGTTGTTGAAGAATTTTTTGTAATGTGTGTAGGTGTTTCTATCAGACTTTTAAGATTGAATGAGGATACAAGACTCAAAGTATCATTTGTCAACTTTGAATCCTTAGAAAAATCTATGTTAAAATCACCGCATATAATTACATTTCTATTTACTAATGGTAATGTTTTTAGTGCTTTCTCAAACATGTTAAGGAATATGTTACTGTCCCCATCTGGAGATCTGTATACACACATTAATATTATTTTATTTTTTGGAATGTATATTCCAGATATCTCAAAGTGTTTTTCTATAGAATATTTTTGGATTGTACTAATTTCCTTAAAATCAATGTCGTTTTTAATAAATACGCAATTCCCTCCTTGTTTTGATTCACTTCTGCAAAAATATGTAGCTAAAGTTAAGTTAGGAAAGTTAGTAACATTCAGTTGAGAACTACTGAGCCAGTGTTCTGTAAAGCATATGACTGCTACCTCTTTAAGCTGTGTTGAAAGGAGTAATTCAATTTCATTTTTTTTTTTTTAAGGGATTGCACATTTTGATGATAAATTATAAAGTTTGAATTTGCTTTTTCAGCATGTACATTTGCTCGACCACTTACCTCTTTAACAGTGCCCTCTATTTTAATGCCTTTACTTGATTTGACATTTTTTCCTTTGTTATTCTCTTCAAAATTTACACTGTGATGGTTCTGTTCACTGTTCTTTAGCACTTGTTGTGTATTCTCCTGCTCTGTGTCCAGTATAAAAAATCATTTCTCTATTTAATGGTGAAGATGATTTTTCTGTTACTACGCCTGCTGGTTATAGGTGCTTGACTTCTTGAAGAATCACCCTGCTTTCCTTCTTTGATCTCAGCTTCACTTTCAGCACCTTCTTGACCTAGTACTGGTACTTCTTGATTAGCGTTGCCAGGTGTCCCGATTTGCGCAGGACGTCCCGATTTTCGGGGGTCTGGGGATGCGTCCCGATTTACCTTTGATCGGGACGCCAAATGTCCCGATTTTTGAACCAAGTGATAAAAAGTTATCATTCATTGCAAAAAATGAAATCGCGTGTCATACGTCGAGACGCATCGTTCCCAACCAGCAGCCCACTGGCCACCAGAGACAACAGGCCACTGCTAACCTTGAGCATGGTAATAGTTCACTAAACTAATTAATAGAGCGCTAGCGTCGATGGTAGATTCATAGGTCTCCAAGCTGTTATCCTTTCCACCGTTAAACACGCCGTTTCGCTATTGTTGTGTCTGTATCGTAATACATTGTTGTGTATACCCCAGCGCTCTTGCTGACCCGTTCTCTCTTGCCACGCATTCACATGGTCGAAGCTCTCGCTCTTGCTTGCTGGAGATGCGATCGCACTTTTAACTCATTTATTCAGTGGTTGAGTTCGCTTGAGTTTCGTACATATTGCAGTTTCAACTAGTCACGGTACGGGATATAAACGTTTCTTTGTAGGTAAGTGTTAGAAAGAACTATTTATACAGTAAATTCATCCACATATACTAAGTTTGTTTATGTGCTTTTAAGGTTTCACCTTACTCGTGGTAACTTGAAGTTTAGTATTCGGGTAGAGAGTAATTAAAGACTGAATAAGTTTTATGGTTTTTCGACGAAGTTATAATAATAATCTGACGAACGGCAGGAAAGGGGGGGGGGGGAAAGTGTGAATCTAATTGAATTGCAGAGGTCAGAAAAGGCATCAGTCACCTTTTATTACTTTTACAGGGGAGACATAAAACAGCTTATACTTCTTCCAAAAATGGGAATAAGCAAGTTACTGGCATACATAGAAAGAGATGCACGCAGTGGACAATTTGAAACCTTAAACGTAATTTTTAGTGGAAAGTTTATGAATTTATACAAATTTAAAATTTTGAATTTGTACTAATTTGACAGTCAGTAGTTGTAAAATAGGAAATGATCACTGAAAAATCCAACCAAACTAATAGTGGTACTTATTTGGTGGAATACACATATGAATTATTATAACATCAGATTATTAGAAATTATGAAGAATTATGGCATACAGTTACACAAAATGGTAATCTTTAAAAAAACAGAAATTATCACAACATTAAAAAAGAAAAGAATAAAATCGCAGGAATTCAGCAGCTTGCCAATTATTTCTAAACATGAAATTATTTGAAAACTAAAATGAGTCGCCTTCCTCATCAGAGCTTTATTGTAGGCGGCCCTGAGTTGTTGACTACTGCAAAAATTTGCTGATGAATGCCAGGTGTTTTCTTTCATGTAGAGCTTGGTTTGTCTTATGTTGGCCACCTTGCTATACTTTATGGAAATTTTATCACAGGCAACTGTCTTACTTGTGTGTTTGGTTTTAAAAAAAAAATTCAAGCCTCCTATGAAAGTGTTGGCACCAATTGAGCATTTTGTGTTCGAAGAGTAGTGGAAAGCCAAGTATGAGGATGGCTGTAAAGCATTTTTCTGCTCCTTAGGTGTTTTCTTTCCACATGATTCAGTCGACAAAGACGATTTCTTGAAATAAGAGCTCTACCATCTCTTGACATCTAAAACTTTGTCTGTATCCAAAGCCATTACTCGGAATACACTTTTCGCCGAAAGAATAATATCCTTATATTGATTTTGAATATAAATGCGCTCTTTTATTTTTGAGTATGCGATCATTAGGGAAGTAAGAGTATCTCTGTATAACGTAATAGTGGTATATTTCGGCAAAACGTTCTGTAGCTGTCAAAGTGAGTAAAAACAGTATTACTGAATGGTTTTTATTTTGGCTAGGGCACCTGTCTGGGAAAATTTGCAGTTGTTAGACAGTAGAAGTGATATATTTATCAATGATTTCAAAAGCATAGAACAAACTTCAATTGTACCTTTCTTCGCCATGTCTTCATAGTAGATGAAAAACGTAGATAACCGGGATGTGAAGTTAAAAATGCCAAAACAATTCACCCACAGCTGGTGAAAGTAGAACATATCTTGTACAGTAATATACTGAAGGGGGGGCGGGGGGTTTGCATGAAATCAAAATTATTCCCCACGACATGATCTAGATATTTGCACATTTGAGTTACGAGTTTAATCTGGGAATCAGGGCCGGCGTTAGGATTCTCGGGCCCCGGGTAAGCGATCTTAGGCCCCCTATCCCCGCCCCAAGATATTTTTACTTTACACTTTGGTTTTTTTAGATTCAGAACTTTTTAATACAAAAATGTTCAAAATTATTAGTGCAGATTTTAAAATTTGTGTTTGGTTTCTATTTATTTAGGCACTCAGGCTGGCGGGCCCCGGGTACTTTTGCCCCGCTTAACCCCCCCTAACGCCGGCCCTGCAGGCAATAAAATTTTTGGTCTTACCTCTGTGAATCATGAGTTCTGCAGCAACAACTCTTTTTGCAGAATCGCAGAATGAAGAATCACTTTTAATATTAATGCCTAATTATTAACATGTTACACAAGTATCAACTTCAGGGCGTCCGAATCTCAAGGAAAAGTTTTCATTAAAAACCTCAGGATAAAACTTATACTTGACATTAACGTCAGGATGCTGTTTTTTGAATAGGTTATACATTTTCTTCACATCAAGCGGAGCACCTAAATAGCTTTTTTCCTTCCTGAAAAAACGCGTCTGGCGTTGTTTGAGGGCTGGATTTATCCCTTTTGATCGGATTGTCATAAACATTCTCCATCACCATCTACTTTGCCAGATTTTCCTATCGTTTTGAAGAAAAACACTAAAAAACTTTTTAAAAAATAAAAAAATGATTGTGTAAATATTTCTATAGAGGGATGAATGAGTAGAGCGGGTGCAATTTTGTAAAATAAATGTTAACATTGTTTTTACATCTTTTTTAAAAACACATGTTCTCCAAAATCTGTCGAGATCAGATAAAAACTAGATTTCTGTGTCGCCACACTAACTTTAAAATTTTAAATTTCAAGTTCTGATTTCTTTGTCATCATTTGTTTGATCGGAATCGGTCCAACGCTGTTTGACAGGAAATGTTCTGGGCTTTCAGATATCACTATCCACTTTGACCGATTTCCGCAACGTTTTACAGCAAAAACTGGATAGTTTCATGTGTCAATTTCCCTTTAAGGAAGATGATGCAGGAGATGAAGCGGGTTTTTGTAAACCACATTTAGCCAATTTTCTCTTTGTTTTAAGGTATACGTGTGTAAAGTTTCGCCGATACTGTGGATATGTATAAAGAACATTTGAAAAAATTAGGGGGGGGGGTGAAGGGGGATGATAGGATGTATTTTTGTAAACCAAAAATGGGCAGTATTTTTTTTCTTTGTTTTAAAGTACACGTGTGCAAAGTTTTATCGAAATTGGATGAAAGCTATGGATTTGTATCAAGAAGATTTGCAAAAATTAACGGGGAAAGTAATGGGGTTAGGAGCTGAGTTTTTGCAAACAAATGTAGACAGTATTGTTCTCTATTTTTTTCAACATACACGTGTTCAATGTTTCATCGACATCGAATAAAAATTGCGAGCATGTATGTCGCCGCAAAAACTTTAAAGCAATTTTTAAAGTTCTAGTTCAAATTTCTCGTTAATACTTCTCCAATAGCCAATAAACAGGAAATTTTATGAGCTTCAGAATATCACCATCCACTTTAGCCGATCTTCCTACTGTTTTCGAGATATTTGCAAAAAAAACTGTAAATTTACTTGAATTAGGGTGGCGGGGAGGAGGGAGTGAGTTTTTTAAAAAAAATTGTTTATGGTCAGATACCTTCATAAGTGCGCATACAACAACTCGCGTAATTTTAATCGTAATCGGGTGAGTTGTGTAGGAATGTATAGAAGAGAAACAAACTAACATTTATTTTTACACGTTAAATGAATCGATGTGCTTGTCAATTATCCCCCAAACAGAAAGTGAATTAACATTACCACAGGAACAATTGATACCAATAATGTCCTTTCAAATTTCACCTCGTAGAAGCAAATGGGAGAGGCATCGTATTCTTTTATCAGATATTTCATGCATAAGGGAGTGGGAAAATTTTCTTTTGTTGGTAAGGGTGTCAGGGATTGGATCAAATTGCCAAGTGAAGTGACGAATAATTTACTAAAAACTCTTAAGGAATTTAAAATTAAAATTTGTAAATCGGAAAAGGGAGGGATTTAACACTATAATTATATATAGAAAAAATAAAAGGGGTAATTAGATGACTAGGAGAATTGCCGCCGGAGCGTTAGCTCCATCGCAATTAAAATTATTAATCACAATAGCCCCATGCAAGCCATCAAAAGCTTTTCGGCATACTCTCGTACGTTGTCTATCTGCTGACACAATAATGAAATCTCCTTGCTCTGGGACATTCTTTTAGTTGTATGAGCTGTTGGTAAGTAAACGTCTTGCAGAGCCTTGCTGTCAAAGCACCTCATCAATGATCTCACTGTTGCTCCGTGAAACACGAATAGCATTTCCATGGGCATCTGTTACAGCAATACGAAAATAATCATTCCATAGTAAGTTTCAGCTTGCTAGGAGGTACAGAAAATGGTGTTGACAGCAAATAACGTTATCTAATAGGTAATACAAGATTGTTTAAATAATAATTTACAGTATACTATTATGATTGTAATAATATTGCATTTTATAAGTACTACTAATACTTAGCATACAATGTTATCACTTCATAATGAAACTTATAAGTTACTAATAGTGACAACTTTAATTCGTTAGTATTATGACACTAACAAGGTTATTACTTTCAACAACAAAAAAAATTAAAACATTCAAACGCAAAAGTGAAAAATTAACAGACTTACAATCGGGGGGGCCTGTTTGTATTTTGATATTAAATATCCCTTCCAATTCACAAATTATAATCTAGTCGTTCCCAACCGGGCGCGGCACCGACCAATGGTGGGCGTTAAAGAGGTAAGAGTGGGCGTTTTTGCTCCAAGGTGAATTTAGAGGCCGTTTAGGACCAATCACCGCTCCGTGCTTTCCAGTAACATATCTGACTCATTTGATTTTTCTACGCACAATAGGGATACTTTCTTGACTGAATACTCACACCTTTCTGGACACACGGATATATCAATATCAAAATAATCGAGTTTTGCAAAAAAGAGAATAAGGTTGACACATGCGATTTCTGACCTCAGCGATTCATTTGTATTGTGTGCCAATTTGATATGTACCTACGTGTGTGTGTTGGTGCTAGGTAAGTTTTTGTTTTCAGAATTCCATCAAAATGAGCGATTCGGACATCAATCCCATTTCAAAAACAGATGTTGCCACGAGTACTCCGAGAAAGAAAAAAAACGGAGAATGTGTTCTTTTCTTGATATTTGGATAAAAAGTTATTCATTTATCAAACCAGCCTTAAACAGCAGATTTAAAGCATATTGCACATTGTGTCAAAAACAGTTCAGCATATCTCATGGTGGCAAAAATGATATAGAAAAACACCAGAAATGTAACGAACACAAGAAAAAAGAAAGGAGTGCCAGTTTAACAACATCATTGAAAATATTTTTGAACACTGATCAAATGAGCACCTAGGAAGAAAAAGTGATAGCTGCTGAAGTCACAAAGACATACCACTCGGTCAAGCATACCTTGTCATTCAATTCACTCGATTGTGAATCAAAACTCGGTCGTACTTTGTATAACAATTCGAAAATTGCCTAGAAATTATCACTTGGAAGAACAAAGGCCAGTGGGATTGCACATAATGTTTTGGGTCCGGCATCTACTCAAGAAGCGATCGAAGCTCTCCAAAACGATACATTTTATAGTATTGCTACAGACGCCTCCAATCATGGTGGAATAAAATTTTTTCCACTGATGGTAAGATTTTACAGCCCAGCTACAAATTTAAAAACTTGCGTACTTGATTTTTATGAAGACGCGAATGAAACTGCGTCAGCCATGTATAAAAATATAGTGAGACGGCTGAAGGAGCACAATATTGACACTAAAAATCTAACTAGTTACTGTGCAGACAACGCAAATGTGAACTTTGGGTGTTGCAATTCAGTTTTTCAGTTACTACGCGATGATAATGGCAAAATTTTGTCAGTGGGATGTCCTGCACACATTTTGCATAACAGTGTAAAGCATGCTTTGGGTTTGAGTAAATTTGACTTGGAGAATTTTATCCTGAAGCTGCATAGTCATTTCTCATACTATGCAAAACGAGCTCAAGCTTTAAAAGACTTTTATGAGACGCATGAATCTGAATTTGCTCCAGTATTGCGACATGTAAAAACACGATGGTTGTCACTTCTCCCCGCTGTTGAATGTGCTATGAAATCATTCGACATCCTGAAAGATTACTTCATTTCTATGGGAGAAAACGAATGTCCTACTGCGCTCTGGATATTCTTTAATTCTGAAGAAACAGAACCTTACTTGGCTTTCTTCCAAAATGCACTGAAGGTCCTACAAGATGCCGTATTGAGTCTTGAAAACGAAACATTGCTGTGTTTCGAAGGTTACGATATAATGGTCAGACTCGCTAAGAAATTGAAACAGAGGATTGAAGATGAATTTGTTGGCTTCACGTGCGGCAATTTATTCCAAAAGTTGCGGGATGAAACAGTTTCAAAAATGAAAACAGATTGCTGTGCTTGGTACAGAAATGTTTTAAATTACATAGAAACCAAATATGTATTCAGTGAAAACAAATTCGACATATTCAAGCCACTTTCTTTGCAAGATGACTCTTTCACTTACGCGTCAATGGTTAATATAATTGAAAAACTAAAAATAGACGCGTTTTTTTTGAAATGGATGAGCTTTATGAGGAAGTTTGTAATGTGAAAGACGTAGTGAAGGCAGCAGTGCAGAATAAAGACTTAATGCCGCTACAGAAATGGCACAACATATTTCAGAATCAAGATCTCATCAATCTGGAAAAACTATTTGCTTTCATGGCATCAATACCGGTTTCAAACGCGGCAGCTGAAAGGATATTTTCCCAGACTAATATAATTTGGTCTGACAGACGAAACCGATTATCACTGGAACATGTCAAAGCAGAAATACAAATTAAAACCAACTTCAGTTTGTCGTGTATTGAATTTTATAACTACGTTGTAAAAAACAAAGCTATGTTAAAAGCAGTAAAATCCAACGCAAAATACAATTTTAATAAAAAATAAATATACTTAAGTATAACATAACTAATTACCTAAAATTAAACTCTAGAATATACTGTTTTGCATTATATTTTGTTAATTGTGCTAGTCAACAATTCTATTATTATAAAGTTTAGTATTAATGTTCGTAAGTTCCTATCATATGATAGACAGATCTTTATAGAAATTTCTTCTGTTCTGTCTAAATTATAAAAATAAACTAGAATTACCTAAAAAAACTTTTTTTTTGGCTGTCCCGATTTGTAACCCTGAATCCCGATTTTTTTGGTCTTCTGTCCCGATTTTTAGCAAACCGGACCTGGCAACACTATTCTTGATAGCTACCAACTGTATTTTGTAACGGTATGGTTTTAAAGTTTCTGGTCATTTCCGTATTGCACTTTATGTTATTAATAATGTTTTCAGCCATTATGGTTTTACCTAAGTTATTTCTGTGTAGGCCATGTCGCGTGAAGTGACTTCTATCCGAGGAATCCAGTTCAATAAATTCTGCATTTTGAAAAGCACTGCAAATCTTCTTGAACTTTCTGTTTGTTGCAGTTATTTCAGTATTTACGCAGGACCATTCAATCAGGTCATGTCTGTGCGGTATGCTTGTTACGTAAAACTGGAGATCAGTTCTTGTTGTCAACACTTCTTTTAGTTTTCTGGTCGCATTTCTGGCTTCATTTTGATATACATCATTCGCTCCTCCCACTACAACACATGTGCTGCCGGGTGGCAGACTACCAGTATTTAATACTTCATTGAGAGGCGCACCTGGCTTTACTATTCCTGTCACAGAGAACTTTTCATTTTTAAAAACAGAAGCAAGTCCTTTCCCATGGCTATCTGCTAAAATATACACGCTTTGTTTCTTCGTCACTTTCTTTCCAGGGTATTTACAGCTGTATTTATGTTTAATTTTTACGCATCTGGTGTCATGTACTGTCTTCTCTTCTTGTGTAAGATGTTTCTCTTCAGATTTGAGAATCTCAAATCTATTTCTCGTTGGTAGCGAGATATTTTCCAGTTTTTGATAGCACGACAACACTTCTTAGGTTTAATATATACAACACTTTGTTCACTATTTTTGTATGAATCCTCAGCACTGATTTCTTTTAGCACTGTTTTTAAGTTAACCACATATTTCTGAGCAGCAGTTAATTCTTGTTTTACACAATTTGTTTAATAAACAACATGAAGTACCCGTTAAGATTACAACTACACACAGCTCCTTAAAAACAATACTTCACCTATTAGGAATGTAAAGAAATCAGTTATTAAAAGTAAAGTAATAAAAATAAATGAATTTCTTCGTAAGTTGAAATTTCCTCTATTTGGTACTTTGTTTTAGGAACTGCTTTACGCCTTGTGAGGTTTATGACATAATACTGATGTAGTCAATCAATATACTTTTTAATTTCAAATGGTAACTATATTGAAATACACCCTGGACCAGCACGACACTGCAAGAACAACTTCAGAAGTAGTTCTCGTGGTGTCTTGCTGGTTCAGGATGTATTCCAACCTAATTACTGATTGCAAACAAAATGTTTCATGACTGACTACTACAGTATTATGGTACCATTACCTCATGTGGTGTAAAGTGGTTCCACTGGAATTGTTTAATCTTACAGAACAGTATTTATTTATTTACTATCACTACAATCAGAATAAAATAGGAGTCATATGTACAACTGTTTCAACTATCTACTTGCTCTGCATTCACATATTTCTTGGTTTTATATCCTGTTATTGCTTCTACATCCAGAATTATACTTTCCATTATTAAATCACTAAACACAATCCTCAAGATAATTCATCACATGAGAGCTGATGAATGATAAAAAGGGAAGTATCTTGCTAACTTTTACAATCACATCATATACTAGGCCAGTTGCATCCAGAGAGGTCATTGTATTCATTTGTGGTGATTAACACCTTGCTTATTATCTAAATATTCACTACACCAAAAGTAAAATTAGTTTTACGGTAATATCATAAAAATCACCAACGCATTCTGCTTTAGCAAATCGTTACTGCAGCAGTTTCATCCTCTAATAACTCCTTATCTCCTCTCTTCCCCCCTCCCCCCAAGTTGGTACACAATTTTTGAGTATTTTAATCCCAGGCATATCTATGTTGTAGTTTAATTTTATATCAAACAACTGCAAAAGAGTGCTGATACAACCTGTTGTTATATGTTAATTCATCAAATAGCAACTATTTCCAAGAAGTGATATGACCAGAATGATCTCGGAATTAATAATTTTCAATGTGTACATTAAGATTATGTACCTACTCCAACAATACTCTCCCTTCCAAACAAGATGAGAACAATTTCCTACAACATGAGTGTCATTACTCAGTTTCTGATAAAACTACCTATAGTAAAAAACTAAAACAAATGATTATCCAACACCTAACCATGTACTACTTACAAATTATCTTAAACAAAAGAATGTATATCTTCATGAACCAAAATCTAGGCAGGAAAGTGGGTTTACTCGAGCTATCATGTTGCAGGATAAAATAATAAAAATGAGATGAATTAATTCCATTTAAGGGTGTCTGCACAGCAATCTTTATTTTTACTTTATCCATAATAAATGGACTTATGGAAGTCTGTAACTGTTTTCAATTGACAGTGGTGTACCTAGTGTGGGGCAGGTATGGCATGTGCCCTGGACGCCGCTGAGAGGGAGGCACAAAATTGGTAAATTATTTAACTTAAAAATCAAAATATACCAACAATATAATTCATATGATGATTATGAAGGCTTCCGCGGTCACTGTATATAATATCTTGGTTCTCCGGGTGGAGCCGCGTCGATTTGTTAAAACCTAACGTTTCTGCCATCTTGCTGTGGCTTTCATCAGAGTTTGCCGCTATCGCTTACAAGCAGTCCTCTGATGAAAGCCACAGCAAGATGGCAGAAACGTTAGGTTTTAACAAATCGACGCGGCTCCACCTGGAGAACCAAGATATTACTTATAATTCATATTCAAATATTCCCACGCTTTCATGAACCAACGACAGGGTGTAAGTAAACAGCGAATCGTGTAAGTTTTTAGTAATCAGAACAGGATCAGAACGTATTTTGCGTGCTCTGTCCAGAAGTCCTTGAATGGGCCAATAGTAGCGGCTCCTGCCCCGCGCCTACCTGGCAAGTTTTGCTCTAGGGATGTAAGACAAGCCATACTTTCTCCATTGGCTAATTGCTGATATAATTGGCATGGTGCAATTGTGCATTTTACTTGCATTGCATTTGTCGCAAGCAATCGTCAAGCTACTGGATATAAAAAGTTAAGTGACAGTCAAGGACAGCGCTTTGAGCAAAAATATTTGAAATTTTTATGGTAAGTACCAACATACATAATTTACTGAAATTCTATTATCTACATTAGGTAATATGTGTGATATAAACATTTGAATCAAACTGTGTATATTTACAGTGAAATTCATTTGAATACCGTAATAATTAATCACATTAGTACGCCACAGGCGAAAACCTAAACACAGTTGGTAGGTACAGTAAAACAAATTTTATATGGCTTACCGACCGATGCAGGTACCTGCGCAGGGGCGCGTTCAGAGACTTTGAGTGTCATTGTTTAATATTTTAAGACACTTTTATTGGCTTAGTAGATGCTCAGTTACATAAAAGTTAAGCAAGGTAATTAAAAAACTAACTATGAGGCAAATCTGGCAACTCAGTTTTCACCCATTTCTAAATATTGTATTAGGCTGAAAATTTGGAATCTTCTATGAGTCTGGTGACAATACAGTGTTATGAACTTGGATTTGGAGACCTAGGAAACCTGATCTGGAATCCTAGTGGTTTGGGTAAACTATTGGACATAGAAAATATTTGCTGAAAAAAAAAGTTGTTCAGAATTCTAGGCAATTGCTAAAAAAAATCGAAAACAATACAATACATACATATATACAGCCCTAACTCAAGCTGTTTGCAGTTAACTGTCGTGTAGAGTAGGAGACTATACAACCCTCTTTCTTTTATTTGAAAAACAACCCACAATTATTTGTTTATTTATTTATTTTTATAGCTTATTTCAAAACCCTCACTCATTTGGCAATAATATCAACACAATGTGAAATAATTGTTTTCAAAGAAACAAGAAAGTGGGGACGAGGGACAGAAAAAACAAAAATTGCAGGAGGAAGTAGCACAAAAATCCAGTAAGTACTTCAAGAAGTCCACTACTGGAAGTTCGACATGTTCTAAGGAGTTGCCTACATCAACATGCACAGTAAAATTTAAGGTATCCAACACTAATTTAGCACAAGACGAGAAGTATGTAACTTTAGATAATGTTGAGTGTGATGACATTAAGAACAGTGAGGTTACCAGTTCTAAGGCTACTGAAGAATTTGAAGAAAACATTAGTAACTTAGTAGAGGAAAAACTTGGTGGGAGTGATATGATGGAAGATGTAAAAAAAATACAGCATGATATTGGACTTCTGCACTTTGATAAGATTACCAGGAAATCATTTCTGACAGATGGTTTGAAAACAGAAATAATCAAAATGGGTTCAAAATACTTTAAAAATACTGAGGGCCTTTTCCCACTTACAAACAACCTTTGTATGAACAAAAGTTGTTTAAGAAGACACTAGGAAATCGCGGTGGAGAAGTGGCTCGCACATGCCTAGTCTATTCCCTGTCTAAAAAAAAAAATCTGCTTTTTGTATTTGTTGTCTTATCATTTCACAGTTAGAATATCTATCTTTATCATGGCACGAATATGAATTTGTCCACTGGAAGGTCCGTGAATCACTAACTGTCCATTAATATGTGAAGAATCATGGTGTATGCTTCACCCAATGGGAAGAAACTGAAAGAAATTCTGCAGCAAATAGAGGGATTATTGACGCTGATCTTCAGACCTAGATCGAGACAGGAAAACAAAAGAGGCGTAACGTATTTAAGAGAATCCTTAACTGCGTCAAATTTCTTACCATTCATATCTTGTGTTACGAGGGCACTGAGCACATGCTATAGATCCGGATCCCATAACGTTGGTAATTTTCTTGGATTAAAAAAGCTTCTGGACATATCTGACCCCATTATGAATAAACATCTTACTCAAGTTAAAAATCATCCTAAGAACCCCATTTTACTTTTCACCTCATGTTCAAGATGAGTTCATTCATCTGATGTTAACCACTGTTCACCAGAGTTGATTGTGACACATTCGCTAGTCAAAATACTATGGTTTCATGTTTGACTCTACTCCTGACCATGCACATCGTGAGCAGATTTCACAAGTAGTGAGATACGTTAATTCTGAGATGAAATCAGTCCGCGTTAGGGAGTCTTTTTCTCGATTTCATCGAGATGAGTCGAAAGGACGCTAGAAGGTTAGTGGATGAAATCCTTAAGCAGCTAGAAAGAGACAGCATGGATATACAGGATTGTCGTTCACAGTGTTATGACAACGCTGCTGTGATGGGTGGGCACCAAACTGGTCCTCTTCCCATTCCTTGTCCTCAGCCCCATCCAGCCTCTAATGACGTTGATGAGGCGTAAAGCCATAAGTAAAAAAAAAGTGTTAAAAAGCAACTTCAGGATCATAGCATAAATCTTCATGATGCTGCCTTGGATATAAGAGCCTTCCTATATCATTTTAACTAATGAAGGAGAGAGATTGGTTAATGATGCACTCGAGAAAGGTTTGAATCTTTGCCAGGATTGAGATGTAGTGATTTGAAAGGTGCCAAACACGTATGGCATGCTAGATTGCGAAGAACACTGGGTTGACTGCTAACGAAGAATTAGAATGAGTTATCAAGGGATTGCTGGATCGTATTGTGTGCGAAATGAGCGAAAGGTTCAGTCGTCTGCATGAAACCGAGGCCAGATTTGTATTTCTCCAAGATATTAAAACTGTGTCATAGCACTGACGATTGCGACCATTTAAAGAAGTAGTCTAAAGAATTTTGAGATATCTATGGCTGTGATGCCAATGGAGGACAGTTATATGAAGAAATATTGAATGTTTGAATTCTGGTATTCACAACAAAAATGTAAAAATAGAAATATCTGAGGAGCTTTTTGAATTCATTGTTCAGTACATAAATGGGAGAGTCTTTCAGAATGTGTGCATATCAATTCAGATTATGTCTACGATTGCAATATCCATCTCAAGTTGTGATCGATCTTTCAGTAAGTCGTATCTGGGTGCTAAAATGGGTCAAAAAATGTTATGCGACCTAACATTGCTCAGTGTAGAGTGAGAAGACACCGAAGAAACAGATTTCAAAAATGTTATTAATATATCTGCGTCCCAGATGGGAAGAAGGTGCAATTTTGAGTTTAATACTATTAAACAATTTTGTTCTAAAACAGAAAGTAAAAGTTTTTTTGTAAGATTTATGACTTTTATTTAATACATCTATTTATTTTATATTTAAATAATTTAAGAGAGGGCGCAATTTAAATGTTTGCCCTAGGTGCCATTTCCGATTGGTATGCCGCTGTCAATTGACATGTAAGCAAATAATTTTACCGCAACACAGTTACTATTGATGATGTTTTATTGCACTTTGCGTTTCGCATTTAGAGAACTCGTTCCCATTTTCAACATAATATTAGTACATTATTAATGCATTTTAATGTGTGAAGTGCTTGTGTATGTTTCTGTTGTACATTAGTAAAACTTTTGATGTTTTCCTGGAAATAAAAAAAAAAAGAAATAAAAAAATGGAGTGTTTTACTAGATCAAGAATTTACAACTAAGTAGATATGGAATAATTTTATCTAGACAAACTTAAGTTTTTGAAGGTGTCTTAAAAAACATGCCATCAACTGAATCATCTTTGCTTTGTTTAGATAACGTTAACATTCAAACAGTGTACATAATACCTTTATTTAATGTAATCAAAATGTGTATGTTTCTGTGATGGCATGTTTTTAACAAACCTTCAAAAATGTAAGTTGATTAGATAATTACTCCATATCTACTTAGTTGTAAATTCTTGATCTAGTACAACACTCCATACTTTTTTTCATTTATTTCCAGGAAAACTCCAAAAGTTTTACTAATGTCCAACAGAAGCAAACACAAGCACTTCACACATTTAAATGCATTAATAATGTACTAATATTGTGTTTGAAAATGGGAATGAGTTCTCGAAATATGTCATATAAAGTGCGATAAAACATTATCAAAAGTAACTGTGTTGCAGTAAAATTATTTGCTTACATGTCAATCTTTATTTTGCATGACTGTCAATAGCTTAAGAGTACAGATATTCTATAAACCCTCTGGATGGCTTCCACAGTTATGCTGGATAGGCCAGGTGCCTACAGTAACAGATAAACTTGTATCATCATGCTGATATCGGCAAAGCCCATCATTATCCCTAGTAGTGGAATCACCAAATCAATAAAACCATCTACAGTATCTGAATGTTCCCTCCCTTCACACACTCCACAATAGTGTGAAAAGCAGATCACTTTAACTGTCCACCCCCTTCATCTGCAATGAAACACCAAGTGTGGTGGATGAACAGTAACACACTGTCCTCGCATTAAGGAGGACATGGGTTCAAAGCTCCGTCTGGCCATCCAGACATGGGTTTTCTTTGGTTTCTCCAAATCACTCCAGGCAAATGCTGGGATGCTTCCTTCAAAAGGCCAAGGCCAAATTCGTGCCTGTTCCTTGTCCCAGACCTTTCCCACTGTTAATTGACCTTGACAAGGTGTAAAAGCAGCTAAAAAAACGCACACACACACACACACAAATACATCATCAATCTGCATTTAATTTACCTACAACTGCAGTCAAATTCCATATCCATACCATAAAAGCACATTTCCTTACAGTATAGGCAGTAAAGTAGATGTTGTTCAATGCACAAAGCCACCACATAAGAGCCAAAAGATTCAAAATTATATTTATTATTTTAAATTAATTGTATTAGTAAATGACATATTTTAGGAAAGGTTGCTGTAACACATGGCCTTAAATACAATATTCATCTATAAGCAGACTCGCCAGGTTAAAAAAAAACAATTAGGAACATGACCATTACAACTAAAACACAAAAAAGGAAAATTGCATGGGCCATTAACTTTAGTCACATTCAAAATTAAAGGCTATATTTATTTTTTCTTAAAGGTGTGTGACATTGAAAATAGAAATAGAAATAAGCACTGATAAAAAAAAAGATACCCTAATATGTAACTACAATTTTCTTTCAACAATCATTACTATTTATTTAAAGAATGCAAATATAAAAGATGCTTCTGTTTTGTTACTCAACTTTCATGTAACCAGCACCAGTAATGAACTACAAAGCTTCTAAGCATGACAAAGTACAGTTAGAGAATATAATAGCAATACTGCTTGCAAAACCATTTTCAGGTTGGAATCCCAAAATTGGTCAGAGATGTAAGGGGAATGCGCTTGTGAAACAAATTACCATAGACTATATGCCAGTATTCATAAAATACATAGTGACAAGAAATTTTGCCATACCAGATTTAAACAAATGCAACTTCAGAATTACATCATTCAATTACAACACAGTGTACTCCAACATTGAGAATTTCACTTTATAAGTATCTCAACATCATTTTATCTACAAACATGCTGATATTATCCATTAACACATTATCTATCACAAATACACAGTGGCTTCACTACATACTTACAACACATCATGTGGCATTGCTCTCTATCTACCTATTCTTCTATAACACAAAAACCCAGTACGTATTACCTGATGTGCGTATGATGGCCCATATTTCACATTCTATTCAGGTAATCCTGACAACTGCAGAATTCATCTGTCATGTGGCTTCTCCCTACCACATTTAATCTCGTATACAGTCTTCAGCTGCCATTATATTTCTCATATGCATGCATTACACCTTTAACACTGATTCTATTACAAAATGAACACAAAATTTACACATTCCTCATCATGAAACACAAAGAAAATTATACTATTTCATACTCTTGACACTTTAACTTGTTTTACCATATAAATGCAAATCTAGCGTCCAATAATTTACTCGACATTCATACTACTACTAAAAATACACAACCTGTGCTTGTACATAACCTCTGAAGGTTGTATTTGACAAACATGTTTCCTAACTTCGCATACAGAAGTATTTTAGGATATTAGATCCATATTGTGGCTATCATCTTGGCCTCCAAAACCTTGATAATTGCATCAATCTATCTTTGTCCTTTATAACGAATGCTAATACTCCTGATATGCAATGCTAATCATACTTCTCAAGAATTACGTCTACGGACTTTGAATTAAGTGGAGCCACATAATGAAATAATTTTCCACGTATCTCAATACATTTTGAAACGTAATGCCACTCAAGTATAAACATTTCGCACTTTACCCGTCAATTGCACTCCTAAACTTTAGAAAATACACCAGTTATTCAATGATAATTTAAGGATGTTTATGTGACATCAGCTGCTAATTCTGCCATAATGCTTTCCCCGGCAGTCTCCGCTCAAGTCTGGATGCTGTTGATTGGCTGCCATGGACTTGTTCTGGAGAGCTCCAGAACGTGCTACATCTGTTGGCTCGGCCAGTAAAATCCAACTGTTTTTTTTTTTATGACTTTCAATCTGGAAACAAAATTTTGATAAACATTTGAAGAAAAGATACTGTTGTCAAATTCCTGTAATAGTGACTACTAGCAACAAGACCAGAAATTATGAGTCTTCTGTTTAGTCTCAAAATCAATCAGACAAAATATTTAATTCCAAACAACATTGCAAAATTTATAAACTTTGTTAAATGATTTTTTGAAAGATGTTTTGTCATATATCTTAAGAAAAAGAGTTCTATAATCCACACTTCTGATTACTGTTGTAATGGATTGGCTGTTATTATAGTGGTGGTTTAGTTTGTGGGTATTTTATTATATTATTAAATTGAGCAACTATCGAGTGGACAGATTATTTCCATTATAGAATTACATTAAATTAGTCAGTCTGACACTAGGCGGTTTTAAGTGAAGCAGAATTAATTAGTAGTCATTGATGGCAAACATTACTCTTGACGGTAGATAAAATTATGTACTTTTTACCTTAGGGACATATTACTCACATCATATTTATTTGCATCTGAAACAGCTGGGTACCTTACTCTAATGAGTGATAATGATTTGGGAACACCGGCAGAGTGAATTTAATGAGAGCATTTATTCATTAGATGTCAAACATACATACGTCTATGCATTGGACTAAGTTATGACGGGAGGAATAACACGCAGTAGACTTGCATGTTTACCAACTTGGCATTGAATAATAATTGAACTATGTCTTCTTTAGACATGAGATATTCAGTTAACTGTAGCATGACTTGGAAACAATAACAACTATTAGACTGTGATTAGAACCCAACGTGAACATTATTAAGTATTGATGCAAGTGACCTGAAGCTAGAAGTTAAACGTATGAATTTAGGAAGGTGTGATAATCCTGGAACTAAAGACAAAGCTATTGAACAGAATTAAACTGCTAATATTACGAGAAGACTAGGTACAGACTAAGTCTGACTGCCTTGCTACATCATGTCAGTCTGTCTTGTCAAATGAGCTGGAGAGAGTGGCAAGATGGTGTCGTACTTTTAAATAGTGTCATGTTACTGATGCTAGCTAGGGTATTGCTCCACGACACGTGTGGAATCTGCAACTTGGTATTTGACGCTGCTTCGCTCTTGTGCTTAACTGGAGCAACTCTCTCGAATGTTCATGAATAAATCTTACGACTTTTCTACTCATTAAAAAGAAATATATAACACTAATAACTAGCCATGATTCATACAAACTAAGCATTAAAAGTTATAAAAACACTAATTTTTTCTAGATCATCCAATTTCAATCTTCCTATAAATTTTTCATTCAAACACAAATAGATTCTGCTTTCATGTTTCTTATAATTCCAAAAGCCATTAACCTTATGAATCTAATGGACTAGCTTTCTGCCATTTATTTCATTCAAACTAGACTTAACATAAGAAATACTCAGGTGTACATTTGAAAGAGATTGATCAACCCATTTATGCCTTGTATCTGTAAAAGTTAAGAAATACATTCTAGATAAGTTAACAGCATCTCATTTGGCCTCACTAGCCCTGAAGAGAGGATTTTGAGAACTATGATACTTCATCTAACAGCAGCATCACTATCTAACAAAACTAAGTTACTTGAAAATAAGAATATGATGTGTTGCTTATATCCCACTGCTATATTCTGTACTAATAAGAATAGAATTGGAAGTGAGGGAGCAGAGTATTTAATGTGATCTCAAGGACCATTTACAACTGCTGAATTACATGCCTGAGAAGCTAAGTCAAAATCATATGAATGCAGGTTTTGTACTTCCAATCTCATAAATTCATACTTCTGGAAGAATACACTTGATCAACAATGCTACTCAGAACGTCTTCACATCGAATTTAAATTATTCTCTGGCAAAGTGACAAGAAAATAACTTTACAACCCATGCCAGTAATAAGGGACTCTACAGTACTCATCTTTGCTAGCTGACTGAGAAAACCATACTGAAAACAGATTCTTAGAAAAAATATGATACAAATATAAAGTAACTAATATCACCAATAATTAATATATAACTATTATTAGTCCAGGGATCAAACCACCTACGCTGTTACAAGGACATTGAGACCATATTGTATGTCAGTGTTGTCAGGTAACGCAACATAAACTTTACCGAAACTTAATTTTTTACTTAATTTAAAAAAAAAAAAAAAAAAAAAAAAAAAAAAAAAAAAAAAACCACAACAACAGAATCCTAACTGCAAATCTTTGAATTTTTTTTGTTTCTCAGCTTACCTGAAGAAAGTAGTGCAAGATCAAAAGACCCAAATATATCTTATCTGTAATTCACATGTGCCCTATATATCGTCATCAGTATCGATCCAATATTTGAGCTTACTCTCCCCCCCCCTTTCCACCTAAACAACCATCCGCGCCTTAAGCCTCGTATCCTCTTGAGCACACTCAGGCAAATGAGCCGCTCATTCATTTGAGCGTGCTCAATGAAAAGGAAATTTTGGTCGAACGAGCCTGGTTTCAGTGCTCAGAAAACGCTCGGCTTTTGACGTGTCGTCGCGCATAGCTGCGGCCTTTATTATTATCCATACGATGTCAAAACAGAAAAGAAAATTACCAAGTTGATGGATTAGAGAAAGTCATCGTCAGCGAAGAAATTATCTTAATAATTTAATTCGCGAATTTAGAAGATCGATTTCGAACATTTGCTGTCATAGTTGGACCTCATATTAAAATGCACGATACGCCTATGTGTGAGGTGATCCCACCAGAAGATAAAATTTATAATAACTTTAAGATTCCTAGCCTCAGGAAGTCCCTACACAAGCCTGCAGTATATGTTCGAAGTAAATAAACAAAGCATCATCTGTTTAGTACGGGTAGTCTGTGATGGCACTATTGAGTCACTCCAAAATTATATGAAGGCTGGTACCTATTTTTAATTTGTGTTTACAAATATAGATTTAAATGTTATTTCTATATTTTTAAAAAAAATTATGGCATTGATTTCAAGTGTTTAATAAAAATTGGTAAAACAATTATATTGCCTGGCACAAAATCAATATGATTTTAGGCACTTAGGATCTGAATTTCATAACACCAAATTCAATCAAAATCCATTCAGCTGTGAGAAATACTATTAAAAAGAGACTTACCACTTCCCGTTATAGAAGTTCTCTTCTGTTTTGATCGTTCTCGCCTGAATGACACTAGCTGGCTTGTTATTTTTTTCTTTGCGTCATCAATACTAAAGTTTAATATCTCGCTGATTTCACGCCATGCACCTTATTTTTAGTTCGATTATAATACTGGAACTATCCCATAACACCCTCTTTGATTCATACGCATCAATTAGAGTTAAACAAGTTTCATTGTCCCACATACTCACACTCATTGTAGAAACCGCCAAATACCGTCCACACTGAGCACCGAACAAACACTGGCTCGCCTTTGAGCATTCCAAAATACCGACAACCGATCGGCTCGCCCCGAGCGCGCTCGCTGTCGTTCGTTGCGAGCGTGCTCAGGCGTCCACACTTGAGCCGCTCGCTTCACTGAGCGGCTCATTCACCTGAGCGTGCTCTAGTGGATACGAGGCTTTAGACGCCATTCACCAGTCGGCCGTCTATGTGTGCACATGTGACGCCGCCTGGTGCTTCACCTTCTGCACGTTTAAGGCTGCTGTAGGCCGAAATATTGCGCTTCTCTTGTGTTTGTTTTTTGTTCGTCGTCCCAGCCGCCTTCATCTGTGGTAAGTGTTGGGTCATATTTCCCTATCCTTCCTTAGTTTTATATATATACACCCCTTGATTTATAATAAAACTTGCAAAGTTGCCTAATAGGTCCAACAAACCTCAGGGCTATTGTTACATCAGTAATTAATAATTATGCCACCAGGCACTACCACAAGCAGTCGGGTACAATCCACTCCATATACAAGGAAAAAGTAGACCTACTACACCAACGGTCAATTTTGTTTCCGAATGAAAGTTTTTAAGTCTCAGAACTGTTGTGTAATTGTATTATTAAAAGCAGAATTGAAAATAAATGAGATTTAAACTATGTCATTATTCTATTGATCTGTGCTTTCGGCCAATCATATATCACAACCTGTAGAAGATAAATAATTTTCATATTGGAAAATGTTGTCTTCAATTAAACTTTATTTAACTCAGCAGTTACTGGGAGTCTCATATGGGACAGATAAATCAAGTGATTTATGAAGATTTTAGCATAATGGTTGAATGGACCAATTGTGCTGCTGTTGCCGTTATTGTTGCTTTAGGGTGCGTCAGCGACTAGGTTATTAGCGCCCTTAATAAACCTTGGAATGAAAGCGTGGCTTAAAACTGAACTTAATTTCAATCTGCATGGCCGACCCCTTTACAGTCGGCCATGCAAACAGAAATATAAAGGTGCTAAAATGGTAACAAAAAGCCATCTGCATGGCTGACTGTAAAGAGGTTGGCCATACAAAGTAAAATACTAAAACAGCGGCTGTAAACACGCCATAAAAACCAAGAAACACATACAACACCTGGTTGGCTGAACTCCTCGCCTGATGGAAGGAGCAGCTCCATTGCTGAACGGTCGGTTTGACCAACTGGAGCTTCTTATGCTCTACCTCCAGCTACTGCCTCTGCCAGACATCAAAAACACAACTTTTCGACATCTAGGCAAGGTCTGACTTTGGGACTGGAACAAAGTCCATTCTGACCTTGTTACTGGCTAACTTGGCATCTTCATCTGCTAACTCATTCCCTCTGATTCCCACATGGCCCAGTACCCAACAAAATATAACCTCCTTTCCACAAAAATGGAGGGAAAGGAGGGTGTCCTGTATGACCTGGACTAAACGATCTGCTGAGTACATGTTTTCTAAAGCCTGAATACAGCTGAGGGAATCACAGCATATGATGTACTTCATATCGAGGCTTACCTTCATATACTGGACCATATTTAGCAGAGCACAACACTCGGCGGTGTAAATGCTGCACCTGCTATCAATCTTGTATTTGTAAGTCACTCAGGGAAACACTATGATGCAGCCTGCTTCGTTAGCCAACTTAGACCCATCCGTGAATACCAACGTAAAAGTGTGATGCTGATTTAAAATATCTCTAAATACATTAATAAAAACATTGTCAGCGGTTATCAGTTTGTTATATCAATAAAGATCTAAAATTATTCTGGGCCTCTTTAAAAGCCATCTAGGAGATTACTCCAACCCTGGTGATGAAGAGAGGGCAGCTCAAAACCATTTTCACCTAACACCTTGTACGGTAGCTGAATGGTTTGGTCGCTCTATGTCGATTGGTGTAGTGCCTTTCGAAGTTAGGATGGACTACTACGTCGTACACGGGAGTTCCAGATGTAGTTGCAATATGTATATAGTGTCGCACTATGAGGAGATGCTGGCGGGCGGAAAGCGGCGTCTCGCCAGACTCGGCACATATGTTGGGTATCTGGCTGGTGCGGTAGGCACCTGTGGCGACCAGGATTCCTGCATGAAGGACACTATCCAATATCTGGAAATAACTGTCCCGTGCCAAACCATACTCCAGCCAAGACCATACAAAGGCTCTATAAAATTGTAGCAGGCAGGAGCGATCAGCACCCCGTGACCTAGTAGCATAGCCATATGATAGGGGCTGCTTCCAAAGCCGGTGGACCAGGAGATCAAGAACCGGCTGTGCTATTTGTAACACCGCCGCATGGATTTTAAATTTCCCAGCGGTCCGTGGGAGTACTGTGGAAGACTCCGAAACGCATGCCGGCTACCAGAAGTCGGTTAAGAACGCTTGCGAACCCGATATGTGGCACACTCGGGCGACCACGACAGCAGAATTTGTGGCTTCAATATTTTCAATAAAATGTACTATTATTAAACTTGCAGTGTTAATACAAAAGTTAATTTTGTTATTCTTCTTTGTGTGATTCTTCTTGACATGGTTAAGTGTGTTGATAAGCTGAATCACTGGCGACCGCGTCAGGAGAATTTGTTCCTTCAAACATTTTCAATAAAATCCCACCATCCGCGAGCATTAGTGTGCGCTACCAAGAGAGAGAAATGCGACATGGATACCTATGGACAGGACTCTCGCGACCTATGAATAAAGTGATTTATTACATAAACCGGCGAGAAAAAAGTTAAAATGGTACATCAACAAACTAGTGAAGTGAGAACAGTGCGCCAGAAGATCCAAAACCAAAAAAGACGAGGAGTGGAGATATTTTACGTGGCTGCAACAACAGAGGAAGACCCGGCAGCGATAATTCGGGATAACAACTGATTGGAAGACAATTGGAGGCCACACAAGTGGCGTAGAACGTCGAAAGATAAGTGCAGTGCAGATAAATTTGAACAGTTAAAGGGAAACCCATTTTTAGGCAATTTTTTTCCTTTTTTTTGTAATTTTCACCATGAATAAGGAAAGCAGTTTTGAAAATGGGGGGGGGGGGGGGGAGCTAGTAAAGAAGATCCCACAAGAGGAACCTTTGTTATTATCTTTAAACACTGAGATACCGTCACCAGTTGTTGAAAGCAGTCCACCAAACTCTGAAACTTGCTCTCCCATACTCACTACAAATGCATCAATATTTGAAGGTCCAGCAGCTCCTGAGAAGGATAAACCCAACCTGATAGTTAAGATTTTCACTATGTTATCAAATTTATCAACTGATATCGAAACTAAGTTTGAAATACAATCAACTGGCATCCAAAATAAATTTAAAAGTCATGCCGAAGATGTCCATAAGAGGTTCAGTAGTGGACTAGCAGATCTGGAGTTAAAGTTAGAGGGTAAAATAAGGGATGAATTGAAAGGGGTGGCAGAGAAACTTGATGAAGTCTGCAGTGAGATAGAAAGGTGTAAAACTTCATGCCAAGTTAGTTAGACAGGAGACAGGCAAAGAATTGATAGTAATGAAAGCAATATAGCAAATATCAAACATCAAAATACTCAGTTGGGTATAAGACTTGAAGGAGTTGCAGGAAGAGTGATGAAGTGGCAATAAGCTGTGAAACATTGGATAAGCGAGTGGGGAATTTAAGTGAGGTTGTGAATAAAATTCCCAACTTCCAGAGTCAAGTAACCAAATTTGGGGAAGAATTACAAGAAGTGAAGTGCCATCTAAAGAAATCACAGATGCAACATGTAGTTGGTGTAGCAACCCAATGTCCCTGGCTATACCTGAAAAAATATAAATTGAGAACTTTAGTGACAACGGAGGTATCCATCCAGTTAATTTTATCCATAGTTTTGAGTAGTATAGAATTTTCAGTGTTTATGATGACAGTGAAAAAATGAACAGAGTATATCAAAATTTAAGGGGTAATGCTCGAATTTGGGGAGAAGGGCAACTTCAAATTTGTAAAACATATGCAGAATTCAAACCAAATTTCCTAAATAATTTCAGGTCAGTGGAAAGGCAACATTATGTTAAGAGTGGTTTCTGGTATGGAAGGAAATATCATCCTGAGAGGGAATCACTCAAAGATTTCCTTTTAAATTAAACTTATAATTGTTAATATCTGAATAACCCGCCATCTGAAAGAGAAATTGTGTTGGATGTTGCTCACAGGATGCCAGGGAAGATCCAAAAGCTTCTGGTCATGCATGATGTTAGAACAATTGAGGCAGCGAGTGAGTTTGTGCACCAATATTAAACCCAGTGCACCTGAGATAGATTCAAGGAGAGCTATCAGAGCAGGAACCATTATCAAGACCAACGGGAATTCCGTCATGAGAGGTGAATGACATATGATCAGGAAAAAGGAAGTAGTCAATTCCACACCAATGGAGTGGGGAGGAATTCTCCTTCACATATAAACAGTGAAAACCATGTTTGAAGGATTGGAAGAAAGGATATTCCTCAAAAGTACTTTAGCCCAACGCCGGTAATAAGTAGTAATGATGTAACAAATGATCCCGGTACAAGCCAACAAACTAATTGTAGTGGTATAAAAAACTGAAAACTGCCGAAGATTTTGCCCCAACGGAGGCAGATGGGTTAATAGGGCCGATACAATCGAAACATAGGAGCCACCTTAGAAGTGTTTCCCACAACTACCCGAGTGAAGACTTAGCAGAGGAAGAGTTCCAGAATGAAGAAGAGTTGGTACAGGCTCCCATAATATTAGTGACATGTCGTGGAAAACAAATTGAAGTATTGTCAGATTCAGGTGCCAAAATTTCATGCATCCCAGAAAATTTTTATGAGAGTTTACTCGAAGTTGCAAATGAAAGAAAATATAAAGTGGTTTCATTACCAGTAAATGGGATGTCAATTATCACTGCCACAGGAAGCAAGAGCAAATAAGTGAAAACGCAGATGTTGTTAGAAGTAATCTTTGAAGGCTATTTCTTTGAGTTTGTTGTTTTTGTGATGCCAGAGCTTACGATTGATTGATATTTTGAACGAGGATTGTTGGAGTTTCAAGTAAATGGGAACAAGGGAAGAACTACTATGAAGAAATGTTTGAAGGAAAAGGAAATGGGGTTAGTTAATGTACTATCATGGGGAAATGCAGTAGCCAGTGGGATAGAACCCCAATTCCTTCACAAGTTTATATGATTTTGTGTATTGTCAATGCAACCAAATATTGAATGTGGAGAAGAATGAGTTAAGAATAGTGGACAGTGTTAGCAGTTAACTCCTTACAAAACTAATAAATCTGATAAATGAGTTTAAGGAAGTATTTTCTGACCAGCCTGGACTCGAAAAATGTTTTGAGTGCAATTTTACTTTCAATTGTGTGACACCTTGCTTTGTAAAACCTTACGTCATCCAAGTTTCGAAGAGGAAGCAAGTCGAAAATGAGATAAACAGGATGTTACAATGGAAAATAATAGAAAGGTCCAAGAGTCCTTATAACAACCCATTGGTTCTAGTCACAAAAGCGGACCAATCTGTTAGGTTAGTCTTAGACACTCGAACTTAACTTTATATATATTTCTTGTCACTGAAATGGACCATCCACCCCCGGTCGATGAAATATTGCAAAGCTTTAAAAATAAGAAGTTTCTAACTTCCTTGGATTTAACTGAATTTTATTGGCAAATTCCAATAGCATCCAGGAAATATACTGCATTCTTGTAACAAGGCCGGAGTTACCAGTTCCGAGTTTTGCCATTCGGCCTGAATAATGCAGTCGCGAATTTCATCCGTGTTTTGAATCAAGTCCTTGGTAAGGAATTATTGAGCAAAGTACATCTGTGCGTCGACGATATATTAATTGCAAGCTGAACCATCGAGGAACATTGGTGTACATTAAAAGAAGCATTAACCGCCTTAAAGAGATGGGGGATGACTATTAAAGGGAAAAATTGTGTTTTTCTGACAAGAAAAATTGAATTTTTGGGTCATACTATCGCCCCATCAGGAATAACTCCCACTGAAGAAAAGCTTAATTCTATCAAGAATTTCCCTAGACCACAAAACAAGGAACAACTGTTAAGTTTTCTTGGACCTTGTAAGTATTATCGTAAATTTATCAGCGGTCAAATACTGAACAACCCACATTTTGGGAAACATAAAAATAATGCACATTGGGACTGGACTGAGCATTGTGATGAAAATTTTCAAGAAGTGAAATGTAGTTTATTAAAGCAAGTACATCTAAGTGCCCCGGATTAGAATCTACCTATCTGTATTACCATGGATAGCTCGGTTTATGGCCTGGGTGTGGAGATCTTCCAAGAAATAGCCGAGGGAGATGAGATAATAAAGAAACCTCTCTCTTTTGCTAGCTGGATTCCAAACCAGTCGGAACGCAGTTATTGTGTTACTCAGAAGGAAGCTCTGGCTATTTTTTGGACCTTCCAAAAGTTTTGGTACCTCCATTTTGGGCAGGAAGGTCATATAGTACATACCGACCACAAAGCACTGTCATTTTTGAAGAAGTGTAAATTAGTCCATGACAGGTTGGTAAGATGGAACTTACTACTCCAGGAATATGACTTTGAGATTAAGTATATCCCAGGAGAGGAAAATTGTGTAGCAGATGCCTTTTCAAGGTTACCAGTAGGGTTAGAAGAAAGCGAGTCAGCAATGTCAGTAGGGAAAGAAGCTCGGATATTTTACATTAATGGAGTGGACGGAGAAAAGGAGGTTAAATATTTCCTGAAGTTCATGAAAGAGGAGCAAGAAAAGGATCCCAATATAAGGGAGTTATTAGAGAAGTTCATTGAGAAACTATGGGTGCCAGAAACAATGTGAACCATTTTATCAAGCAACATCATCTTAGTTACGGCCATCATGGTATAAACAAGTGTCTTATGATCATGAAGGAAACTTTGTATTTCCCTAATATGTCTCGGCGGATGCAGCAGGTAGTTTCTCATTGTGAGTTATGCCAGAAAACTAAAGTAGATAACGTCAGGAGGGCCGGGGAGATGCACGGTGCAACCCCTGATAAACCACGTGAGCTAGTTGCCTTAGATATCTTTGTACCACTGCCTAGGTCCCATGGGGGAGTAACTCAAATTTGTGTGGTCATGGACATCTTCTCAAAATATATAAAGTTGTACCCACTGAAGAGGGCCATAGCCAAAGTAATCTGTTCAAAGTTTATTCATGATTATATACATAATTTAGGAAAACCTGACAAAATGATGACAGAAAATGGACCCCAGTTCGCATGAAAAACCTGGACTGAATGCTTTAAAGAGTTAGGAATTGAAACAGTTAAGACGTCTTTCTACTATCCACAAGGGAATGCAATAGAACGAGTAATGAGAGAGCTTGGTAGATGGTTCACGACATACTGTGAGGACAACCATAAGAAGTGGACATACGAATTAAATGAAATTGATGAAGTTATCAATACTGTTCCCCATGTTTCAACTTCACTAACACCATATGAAATCACGTTTAAGAGGAAACCTCCCCAAATTGTTTATGAGCTCCTCCACTTTCCGATGAGGGATAGTGATTATCCTGATAAGATTAAGTTGGCTTTGGAAAAGTTGAAGAAGTGTGCCTTAAGAAGAAAGGAGGCCCATGACAGAAATCTCAGACCCACAGCATATGGGATAGGTGAACTAGTTCTGTTAAAGACATATTTTAAATCATCATCTATAGACAATGAAATAAAAAAGTTTAAACTGTTGTACGAGGGACCTTATGAAGTCATTTCCCAAACCAAGGGGAACTGCTGTACTTTGGCTCACCCTAAACATGGTAAAGTTAAAGAAAATTATAATATGGTGGCACTAAAGCCTTTAAAGACAGTTAATGTGATGTACAGTAGTTTCCTTCCAATTGAGTTAGTAAAAGTGGAGTAATAAACTGTGTATGTTGCTGACTTTAAGCAGTGGTTAGTGCGTAAGAGGTGGTATGTTGTCACGAGAGTCTACAATCCACATAGAATATACCTAGAGCATCGTCCAAGACTTCAAGAAGACATCAATCATGAGTGATAAGTGTTCTGGATGTGCATCATAAAGTGGTTTTATCGTTATTATTATTATTATTTTCTCCATTGCAGGTGATTAAGAACTCTATAAATATTAATTGTAACATGACATTCCGTGATCGCACAATTACTCCTTCTATATATTTAAAAACTGGAGTACAATTTGTGTTAAGTTTATTCGAATAAATATTAATGATTTTGTATCACATATTTTGTGATTTAGCATTAGCAACCTGTCATTGTATATTTGTTCTTTCTCTCTAAATATGGTAATATTCAGTTTACAGAATTTTCTCAGAGAGGAAGTGATAGTTTAGTAAAAGTGACAATAGACATTTGGCATCGACAGTTCTATGGTCTTAAACGATCATCACACCATACAAGATGCAATTCACTTTTAATAATATATTGTGTGGTTTCTTTGTTATAATCTTTATGAGTTTACCTTTCTGCTTGCGAAGCTATTTTGATGTTTTCTTTTATTAATAAATTATTTTTTATGTGCATTTTAATAAGGATGTGTTTGGAAATATGTATTGCACCCCCACTTCAGTTAAGTGATTTTATGAATGGTATTTAGGATAGGAACCCGAGGTTGCAATTTATATGAGAGTGAATGTGGAGTGAAGTTTGTAAGTAATCTTAGGACGCAATAGTACTTTGGAGAAGTTCATCATTGCTATTTTGTTTGTATATCCAAAATCTTATATTAAACTTAAGGGGGCTGTAGCATAGCCATATGATAGGAGCTGCTTCCAAAGCCGGTGGACCGGGAGATCCAGAACCAGCTGCGCTATTTGTAATACCGCCGCGTGGATGTTAAATTTCCCGCCGGTCCGTGGGAGTACCGTGGAAGACCCCCGAGCACATGCTGGCTCCCGGAAGTCGATTAAGAAAGTTCGATGAACTGTATGATCATGACTAGTGTAGGATAAGATTTTGAACTTTATTAAATTTGCAGTGTTAATACAAAAGTTAATTTTGTTATTCTTCTTTGTGTAATTTTCTTGACACGGTAAAGTGTGTTGATAAACTGAATTTCTGGCAACCACATCAGCAGACTTTGTTGCTTCAAACATTTTAAATAAAATGTACTAAATCCCACCATCTGCGAGCATTAGTGTGCGCTACCAAGAGAGAGTAATGCGACCACCTGCCGCACAGACATTTTAAATCATTTTAAGCTTTTGAGGCTCTGGCTTTCACATCTTTAAGATGTGGCAGCCAAGTTAGCCTACTGTATAAAATGAGGCCCAGAAACCGAACAGATACCATAAAAGTTAAAATGGTGTTCCCAAAGGTAAGGTGGGGCTCTAGTAAAAGATTTCTAGTTTGAGTAATAAGTACACACCGGGGCGGATCCAGGATTTTGTTTTTGGGGGGGGGGGGGCCTTGGCTTGAGAGAATTTTGTTTCAGAGGGCTTGCATTCATTGGATTTTGGTTTGGGGGGGGGGGCTTGAGTCGGCCATGGGGTAGTCTTTATAGCCTCCTTGGGCCTCGAATCCGTAGAGCTAAAAAAGGTCTCCAAAAATACAATGTCAGGGGCGGATCTAGATGCTTTTTTGTGGGGCTTGAGCCCCCTGGCCCCCCCACCCCCGAATCCGCCCCTGTACACCGGGTTTTCTCAACAGAGAAACGAAAACCGGTATGCACTCACCATTCATTCAGCCTGATCAAGCTTCTCAGGCTGGACGATGTACAAAAAATTTAAAAAATCATCCACATATAAGGAGTGCCATATGGGATTTCTTATTATGGCTGAATTACTGTTAATAGCAAAGGCAAAAAGGGTCACACCTAAGGTGACCCTTGAGGAATACTGTTTTCCTGAATAAAAAGATCTGACACTTCATTACCGACTTGGTACCGGTAGCAACGTCCAGATAAAAATGATATTAAAAAACTGGGCAAATTTCCCCTAAAATTCCATTCATGTAACTATTTTAAAATACATGTTTCCAGGTAGTATCGTATCCCTTTTCAATGTTGTAAAAAATACTGACATGGTGTTGGCTGCTATTAGGTTCTTCGGTGGTTTAATTTATATATATTGATTAATTAAAAAGTCCACCAGAAGGTTATGTTAAAGATTTGTTTATATGCTCAAAACGAAGTCAGCGATATTCACAAGCATAGATACAATACAGAGATGCAATTCTGAGCTGTCGCAAATAAAATCTCTGTGAACTCAACTTGAAAAACTAACTGGATGAATCTCTCTGTAAAACTGAATACTGAATCTGTCCAGCCGATCTGTTTATATAGTCTCTATCGAAATTATGAGAATTCTTCAAAGGCATCCGCCTGATATTTCTCGAACATTAACAATCACTCAAACAATCAAACATATTAAAAACAATCGGAATTAATACAAAATTGCTTAACAACATTACAAAATGATCAGAAATGGTAATTAGAGATACTTAAATACAAAATTATTTGCAGAAATCATCTCAAACTGTAGAAAATTGTCATGTAGACATAACTTGCATTAATACAAGGAATTACAAACATTTAAGATATTATCTTGCACCATTCAGTTCTTAAACATATTAAATGGACTTTAAATAATTTTCTTTCATAAAACAAAGTCTATATACACTGATTTACAAGAAATTACAAAACAAACATACCAGATCATATTCAAGCAAACGTTAGCTCACTACAAATACTTCATACAGTACAATACTATTCAAAATTTAGGTATGAGGGCTGTTACATTGCGGATGAATACATTCTGTTTTGCCATTTCCAGCACGCTCAGATTGTCCAAGGTGGAACGTAACTTCCTGAATCTACACTGATAGTACTCATCAGATTACGGGATTTAAGAAACTAGACGATTCGCCTATTTACTATCCTCTCCAGTGTCTTTCCCACACGGCTTATCAGAGCAATACTACAATAGCTACCTGGTAACAATTAGTCTTTCACAGGTTTTAAATTGAGAATTAGTGTTGCTCCTTTCCAAGAGTCGGGGAGGTGTCCTCCGGTCCAGATATCATTAAAAATATCTAAAAGGTACTCTTTAGCATCTTCATTAAGATGCCTCAGCACCTAGTACTGGATCATATCAGACCCTGGAGCGGTTTAATTGGTGCTGTTTAATGCATACTCAAGCTCCCAGGATGAAAACGGTCTATTATACACCTTTGTATTCAACAAATCGAAGCACAGCATGCACCTTTGCTAGTCCCGAAGGTCCAAATTAGCAGATCAAGTGATGGCAGCAAAATTCCCTGCCATCAGCTGCGCAATGCTTAGTTTGTGGGTAACTACATGTCCACGATCCAGTAATACAGATACTGGTGGACGGAAGTACTTTCCAGATATATGGCAGATGAACTCCCATACCTTTAATGATGTGGTGAAATGATTAATTGAGCTCACAAAGTTCTGACATGATGTCTTCTTGCTCTACTTAATAACCCGACGTGCATTAGCTCTGCCAATATGGAATGCTACCATGTTGTTGAGTTCAACCTAAAACGACGCAACGCCCGTCTGCGTCCCTGAATAGCAGAACGACATTCATCGTTCCACCAGAGGACGGGCGTCCTTCACAGCATTCCGGAGATTTTCGGCATGGAAACATCAGCTGCCCCATGAATCACTTCCATAACGTGATTCACCTTCTCCTCAACATTGTTGTACTCCTTAAGAGTAATTGAGTGATGGTAAAATTGCCAATCAGCTTTGCTGACTTTCCATTTGCGTCAGTTATTGCCTCCTCCATGTTTACACTCAATGTGGATCCATATTTGGAAGTGGTCGTTTCCATGAAGATCGCGATCCACCTCCCACTACACAGAGTCAGCAATTGAAGGAGAGCACAGTGAAAGATCAGTGGCAGAGGACGAACCAGAAGTAGTGACGAAGTGAGTCATTTGACCTGGATTCTGGACAGACTTCCTCTTGCTCCATGAATCTGCCAATTACTCGGCCTCTGGGGCAATCCGTGTTCAAGCCCCAGTACGCACTGTGTATGTTGAAGTCTCCAATGAGGATGAATGGCCAAGTAAGCAGCTGCAAGATATTTGAGAGGTCATCATAATCGACGGGCACATTAGGTGGTAGATAAATAGAACAAACAGTCAGATTGATGAGACTGTGTATCCTCACTGCTACTGCCTGTAGGTTAGAGATGAGTGCAACAGGTTTGGATTGGACAGTGTGTTTTGGCAAACACATCCACTCCCCCCTTCACTCGATCACCCTCGGTATCGTCCTTTCTGTATATGACATATCCTCTTAGCACTGGCTAGAGTGATGATCAAAAACGTCTCTCTTGGAGAGAGATACATAGCGTGCTAGCAGTTGAATTTCATCTTTGTGAGCCTGAAAGCTATTGTCATTCCATTGGAGTATGGGAGCCATCTTACATGTTTAATTTCACCCACCCCGGTTCGGGTGGGTTCTCGCACAGTGACTGCTGAGGAATGGGACCAGGTTCGTCCACCAGCATTGCTTCGTCTTTGTTCTCTGGATTGAAAAACGGATTAGTTTGTGAGAAGGTCTCGAAGACTTGCAGATCGTTTCTCCGCCGAGGCTTTCGCCCCCTCCTTTCCCTACCAGTTGAGGGTCTGGGAGGAGAAGAGGAAGGGGACATCACAAACATAGTTTGATCCAAATGTTTAAATTTCGGACCTAGAACTTTCTGCACAGTTTGCCATCCACTACTAGAAGCGGATATTGCTGCCATTGGTTCTGCTGCTGTTGCAGTGGATCCGATGGTTGTAGGTTCTGTAACGGATGGCTGTGCTTCTGTTGGTTGAACTGGTAATCCTGCCGTCCTTGTGGTCAGGGTTGCAGGTGTGTTGCTACTGATGTCCGCGGTCTTCGGTGTTATGGCCTTAGTGGATATGGCGCCACTTTTGCATTGACATGAGCACGTTGTCCTTGTGCCCATGTCTGAAAAGGACATCTGTGTAGCAACACTTTCCTTCCTGACGGGAGTTGGCAGCGAAGAAGGGTGGCGCCAGCTCCTTAAACCTCTTCTTATTTTCGCCATAAGATAATCATTCCTTGGTTTTCATCTCCTGCATCTTCTTTCATCGAGATACACTCGACACTCCCTGCTCCAGGCTGGATGAGATCCGGAGCAATTGACACACACCTGTGGGAGGGTACAAGCACTGTCTGGTTCGTGTGCAGCTTTTCCACATTTCCCACACATGGGGTTGCCCTTACAGGTTGTTGTCGTATGCCCGAACAGCTGGCACTTAAAACAGCCCATGGGGTCCGGTACATACGGACGAATTTTCAGGTTCAAATAGCCAGCTTTGATGGCTTTGGGCAATGTCGTAGTGTCGAACGTCAAGACGAAAGTAGCTGTCTTCTTAAGAGTGCTGCTAACCCTTCTTCTGAGCTGACGAACCTCGACAACATATTATGTTGACCACTCCTTAAAGAGTTCCTGGGTCTCTATATTGATTAGGTCTCAACAGGTTACATCACCTTTACTCGAATTTAGAGTTTTATGGATTTTCACTTTACTGTGAACTCCCCCTGCTTCTCTGACTTAAGGAGAAGGACAGCCTGCTTGTGGGTGAATGTTTCCAATAGCAGAGTCCCATTACTCAGCTTCTTGACTCATTTAAGAGTCCCGGCAAGACCCTCTAAACCTTTCTGTATGTAGAAGGAGGACACTTCTCGAAGGATCCCTCCTTGCTTTACATGATTACAAAGGCATTAGCTATAAGATAATCCTTCCCATTACTCGATTCTAAGTGCTCAAGCTGAGGGCTTTCTACCCTTGCCCACTTACCAACCCTTTGGGCATTAGGTTTCGTCTGTGGCATGCCCAAGCCGCAGGTAGAAGAAGAGGATTTTGTGTTTTTTGGAGATTTTATCCCACGAGTTCAGAGAAACTAAAAGTGAAATGTCGTGGAGCTCCCACATCACTCCACCAAGCCCAGTACAACTGGGGTGCAGCAGGTGCCCCTGAGGTTGTATGCTAGCGGGTTGTTTGCCTCACCACCCATCCACCTCCTCGGCACATTACTCACCAAGAGGTTGAGGGATACTTTTTAGAGGTTTGTACTGTCCTTGTGATCTGGGCAATGAAGCCAAGATCCCCATTCTCCTTGTCACACAACGTTCCACCATAATGCCATACAGTGGTCGTTGAAGCATGGAAGGAATTTACGGTGTGGGAAACTTGCAGCGCTCACACGTTTCCAACTCGGGTACGGCGGGTTCACCAAACCCGTTCCTGGAGCTTCATACCATTCCCCTGTGGGAACCAATAGTGCAACTGTTCAGTATTCGCAAGTATGGTAAATGAAAAACATCAGTCAATTTTGCTTCTGAATGAAACTTGTTAGGCCTGAGAATTGATAAGTAATTGTATTACTCCAAGAAAAATTGAAAAATAAATGATATTTAAATCGTGTCATTATATGGATTTATGCTGTCGGCCAGCTCATTGAGGTAGGAAAAGAGAGCTAACAGGTGTCGCTAAAACTGCGAAGCCGCCTGTAAACTCTGGAGCAGACTGCGCATGCATGGCAGCCTATTCGTAGGGTTAAAACATTGAGCTGCTTTCATTACCTTCCCGGCTGTGAACATTTCATGTTCTGATATTTCAAAGTGTTTTATAATGCCATCTTATGCTGCCTATGGTTGCACAAACAGAACAAGTAAGTAACAACCTGGAATAAAATCCCATTGGTAAGTCACATTGTAATTATTGTTCTTGAAGTGTTTGTAATGCGTTGTCTGCAAGAGTAGAGCCTGTCATTATAGATTTACAATGCCTGGTAAAAAAGTTTATTCTCAGCTCTCAATAGGACGACGGTGTTATCAAATATTTGTTGATGCAGAGAACCATTGTATCTTACTATTTTTCACTTGTGGATCAACTTTACATCATGATGCAGCTAATACATTATTCTATGTGCTTTAGTCGAGTTGTAATTTATATTGAAAGTGTATGATAAAGTGACTAATTGTCATAATTTGTGTTATGTGATCTAGGAATGGTAATGAAGTCCATTTTGTTGTTATCTGAAATGTAATTTGCAATATGTTTCACAAGTTTAGTTGCGTTTGCATCATTTAACTTTTTAGCGGCAATATTAAGTCAAATTGTGATTAGGTTTAAATGCAGCCTGTAGAAGAATATTCTCTTTATAGCATAAGGAACAAATTATTTATTTGTTATTAGTAGTTTATTGAGCACCTTGTTAGTGACACAAGCTTGCAATTATTGATGTACGGTAGCAAGATAATTGCACTGGCCAGGTCTGTTATTACTGTGGTGCCACCATTGATGATGAATTCTTATGTTACTTAATGAAAGTAAAGGACAACATTTTTTTATATCTTGCTTAGTTCTCTTTTCTTTTGGTCCAGGCCGCATTTTTCCCTAACCAGCTCTCTTTTGAGACAGTATATCTTGAGAACTAAGCGAATATCAACAACAACAAATCTTTATTTTCGATTTGTCTCATCGAGTTCCATAAGAATTCATCATCAGATTGTGGTGCCGTGGTAATTATAGAATCCCCTTGCATTGATGCTGCTGGCGAATTTAAGTAAGTCTATCCACTACCAGTGCAATATCTTCTGAGTAAGCCATGAATTTGTTTGAAGATTTCAATTGTTTTAAAGTCCTAACCATTCTCCTATGGTATTTTTAAAATTTCAAATAGGACTTGCTTCTGTTTTTAAATATGTTTAGAGCTATTTTTCATGATTTTGTAATCTTTCCCATCAAAGATTTTCAAAGGATTAAAATTATCGAATTGGAATGTGGAAATATAATCTATTTGAACATAAACCAAAATTTAAGGACTTTAGATATTAACAGACAAGCCTTCAACAAGCAATTAAAACACCCTTTTCTTGGGTCTAGGCCATTAGAGGCAGGAAAAGAATGGGTGGAATGAATTTGGCCATGGTCTACTGACGGAACCATCCCAGCATTCACCTAGAGTGATTTGGGTAAAACATTTTTCCCTATGGTTTTACTTCTCGTTGACATTGAGGTCATAAGAGGCGGAAGAGGACAGGTGTCAAGGAATGGGAAGGAATTCGGTCATGGTATTTTGACTGAACCATCCAGGCATTAACCTGGAGTGATTTGAGGAAACAGTCGAAAATCCAAATCTGGGTGGTCGCACAGGGATTCAAACCCAAATACTCCCGAATTTGAGGCCAGAACGTAAACCGTTCACCCACTACGCTCATTCAAACAAGAATTAAATGTCTAGAACATGTAAATTTTTTATCAGTCCCTAAGAGTACTAGGGAATTTTCAATCTTTCCAAAATAGCAATATGACCCTCAGTTTTGTTTTTTTTTGTTTTTTTTTGTCTGTAGGGAGAAAAAAAGTTCTATTCTGGCATTTAAAATTCCTATCAAAAATTATTTAGCAGCTTGTTTTTCTTAGCTTCTAATGTTTGTAGGTTATATCAATTAGGGTATTTATAAATGTGACCCCATAAGACTTCATTTTTAGTAATGCGAAGGTTAAGAACGAAGAAATTCTTCCATTCCACATACATTCCCAATGTTTCCTGGTCCTACCAATATGGTGACCTCCCCACCCCACCACTCTCCTCTTGGCATCACATATATTTCAACAATGTCTTATATTTAATAAATAACATAAATCTTTTTTAGAATTTTGTGCTATTTGCATACCTTCAGGGCATTTTTATGCATAATGTCAGTAGTGTATTTTATGTTATAAGCAACAAGCAAAATTTAAGTAGTCTTTCCAGATCTGTCGCCTTGCCATATTTACTGAAAATTTGACCCCACTAGACAATGTCATATACAAGAATGTGGATATGTGGGTGGAGGTAGCAAGAGTGGTCATTGTACCATTCCTGCAGAGAGACATTCTGTCAGCAAATGGCATGTATATTTATCAGTTTTGGTTGTGCTTACTGTATAACTTTGTTATTCATGGTGGTTTGTGAGAGGCTTCAATAAAAATCTTCAATCGGAGAAGATCACAAAACTATCACCAATCATCAGTTACTACGGGAGAGGTGGAATTCTCATATACTCACCATTACACTTCAGGGGGTTGGTTTAGAAATATTAAGTTGGTTTGTCAAGAGTAAACTAATACACATTCAACTGCCCTACATGCACAATTTATAGCACATTGTGCAAACGTAGTCAATATATTGACAGACACATGTAGGCACTGTAGTGCAAGGAAAAGCTAACACCTTGGTTTGTTTTAAGTACTGCCCTAGGTGGTCATTTTTATATATTGTTGGACACAAACATGACACAGGAGGATTTGGCATGGGAAGCTGGAATAAGTCCAGAATCTACACATACACAGGTAGACTGGAGCAATTATTGTTGTGAAATATGTGTTTAACGGGTTGCGGCACATCCAGTAGAGACAGGTGGTTTTGATGAAAATGGTGATTCTGTAGTAGTGGAAATAGATGAAATACATTTTTTTCACAGGAAGTACAACTGTGGCCAGGTGAGAAACAAACAATGTGTTTTTGGAGGAATTCAGTGAGGAACCAAGAAGTGTTTTGTTTTTGAGGTAACCAACAAAATGGAAGAAATGTTGTCTTCTCAGATTTGGCAACATATCCTTCAAGGCACATTAGTTAGATGGATGCGTATCTGTCATATTGTAATTTGGACAGAGCTTATAGAGGTGGAATCCCTAAGGAATACTTTGGGGATCGGAACAATCTGGAAATATACATACAGAGTGTTGAATGTTTGTGGTCACGGATCAAAATGAAAGATAAATTTCAATGCAGCATGCAGATGAACTCTTTCCTACTTATTTGGATGAATTCCTGTGGAGAAATAATTTCCAGAAGAATGACTTATTTCCACAGTTCATTGCGACCATATGTGAACAATACCGATTGCATTAAACATTGCTCCACCTACCTCTCCTATAGTTACACTGTCACTTTCATCACACCGAGCGTGGTAGTTTAATGGTTAGCATTCTGGCCTTGCATTTGGGAGAACGCTGGTTCGAATCCCCGTCCAGGCATCCAGATTTGGGTTTTTCATGGTTTCCCAAATCACTCTGGGCAAATGCCGGAATGCTTCTTTCAAAAGGCCATGGCCGGATTCCTTCCCATTCTTTGCCCTCCATCATTTCCCGTCTCTAAAGACCTCGCTGTTAAGAGACGTTAAGCAGTTAAAAAAACTTTCATCACCATATGTTCAATCGTGTCTTTTTCAAACTGAAGTCTCTTTTGGAACCAACCTCATTTCAGAGCCAAAAAAAACCTACAACCAAATTGGCAAATATATATATATATCCACAGTGTGTTATAGACTGCGAATTCTTAGAGATACCACAAGTATTAGTACAATAATGCAAGATTACTATGCTCATTTCCACTTGCTGATAAGGTATGGAGTTGCTTTCTGGGGTAACTCACCACAAAGCATTGATATATTGAGGATGCAGAAAAGATAAGTGAGAACCACATATCAACGAAAAAGGTTAGAATCATATAGAACACATTTCATTAACCTTGCCATTTTAAATGTTAATTACGTCACTAGAGGACATTCATTATACATTTTGCAGGACTTTGACATATTAATAAAAAGTATTTCAAATTCAGGAATACCATAGGAAGTAAAAAATTCTTCATATAGTTCATTAAAAACAAAACTAATGGCATTTCTAGTGAGACTCAATTTTTACTCTATTAGTGAAAATATGGTCTCATAAAAAATGTTCTTTAAGATATCTGAATTTTTGTTTTTATCCACTATTGCACTGTAATTAAATTTTCATCATTAATACTCATCATTGTATTGTTTTGTCTTCAGACATCATTTCATAGTTATATATAACATCAAATCATTAAATTGACTTATCCAATGTTAAATGTCCACCTGTACTAAAAATTTATATTTAATAAAAATTTATATGTAATCATTTCACTGTGCAACCATTCCTTGCATCACAGCAGAAAAGGGTACCAAATTATCGAATGATATATTTTCACCTATACATTATATTATTTCCCATCTGTAACCCTATATAATTGCATTCCACATTCAAATGTTTCATTCAGAAGCAAAATTCTTCATCACTATATCCACTTTGTTGTGCAAAGTGATAAAATATCACAAATGGCCTCATACCTTAAGAAGTATTAACTTAAAAAACGTAAGACTCAGTTTGGAAATAATATAGTTACATGTATTTCTAAAAATTGTGAGAATTTGTTGGCTGTGATAAAGCATAAACCATAATTCACCATGCAAGTGGTGGCGTTAGTTCGTTTCCTGTACTCTCGAATACCGAACATTTGCACACCATTTAATAGTTATGCTAAAATGTTTATTAGTTAATTTGTTTATGTGTCCCATATAAGTCTCATAGTAATCGCTGGGGTAAATAAGGTTTATTTAAAGCCGACATTTTCCAGTAGGAAAAATATTTATTTTCTACAAACTCTGATATATGGTTTGCCGACAGCACAGGTCCATAGTTTCAATTTTGCTGTGAGTAATACTGTTATCGAAATTTCCTGAGACTTAACAACTTTCACTGGGACTGACTTTTTTATGTAGAGTGAATTGTACATGATTGCTGGTAGGATTATGTTTAAGATGTTCTGTTCTCTCTGTCTTGAGTGGGGTTACTGCTGCATTTAGTTTTTTTTTTTTTTTTTTGGAACTCTTAGGCAACTTTGTCATAAAACCAATTTGCCCCTCTTAGTGGTATTCCTTTAACTCATATAACAACATATAACATTGGGACTGCAAACTGTGTCTTTTTTTTTTTTTTTTTTTTTTTTTTTTTTTGCTTTCGTCAGTCTATCGCCTGGTTTGATGCAATCCTAAATCCCTTCCTATTGTGTGCTAACCTCTTCATTCCTACATACCCCTTACAACCCACGACCACAATTATCTGCTTCATACATTCTAATCTCTGTCTTCCTCTACAGTTCTTACCTTCCACTGTTCCCTCCACTAACAAATTAACTAATCCAGCATGTCTCAAAATATGACCTACCAGCCTGTCTCTTCTTTCTGTAAGCTTCTTCCATAAACTTCTTTTCTCGCCTATCATTTCCAAAACTCGTTTATTTCTTACTTTGTCAGTCCACTTAATTTTCAGCATTCTTCTGTAGCACCATATTTCAAATGCTTCAATTTTCTTTCTTTCCGGTATTCCTAAAGTCTATGTTTCACTACCATATGGTGCTGTGCTCCACACAAAGAGTTTTAAAAAGTTCTTTCTAATTCCTAGATCAATATTTGAAACTAAAAGGTTTCTCTTTTTCATGAAGGCTCATTTTGCTAGTGCTATTCTGCTTTTAACATCATTCCTGCTTCGGCCATCGGTTGTAATTTTGCTTCCCAAGTAACAGAACTCACTTACTTCTCCTATTGCATCCGATCCTATTTTTATATTTAATCTACTAGTATTGGTATCATTTCTGCTACATTTCATCACTTTTGTCTTGCTTTGATTTATATTCAGTACAAAATCTCCCTTCAGTAACTTCTCAATATCCTCAGCTCTCTCTGCTAACAAGACAATGTCATCAGCAAATCGTAGCATAAAGATTTTTTCTCCCTGAAAACTTATGCCACATTGCTTCTTCTACATACAAGTTGAATATCAACAGGGATAGACAACAACCTTGTCTCGCACTCTTTTTAACTGATGCATGTCTCTCGTGATACTCTACTTTTATTATAGCCACTTAATTCTTATATAGTTTATTGAGTATTCTTCTATCTCAATACTTTAAACCTGACTTCTTTAAGATTTTGAACATCTTGTCCCACCTAGCATTATCAAAAGCTTTCTCTAAATCAACAAATGCCATAAAAGTATCTTTGTTTTTCTTGATCCGCACTTCAAGTATTAATTTCAAAGACAGAATTGCTTCCCTTGTACCGCGGTTTTTCCTAAACCCAAACTGATCTTCACCTACTATCTCTTCTACTACCCCTTCCATCCTTCTGTATATTATTTTGGTCAGTAATTTTGAAGCATGTGATGTTAGACTAATGGTGCGATAATTCTCACATTTGTCGGCTTGTGTTTTCTTTGGAATTGTGAAGATGACATTTTTTATTAAAATCAGTTGGAATTTCTCCTGTTTCATAACTTTTTGATATCAGTTTGAATATTCTTTCGATTCCTTCTTCTCCTAAGGATTTGAGAAGTTCTGCAGGGATCTCATCAATTCCAACTGCCTTCTTTGCTTTCAAGTCATTCAGAGCTTTACTAAATTCTGTCCTCAAAACAGGATCTCCTAAGTCATCAATGTCAACATCACCTTCCTTTTCCATTACGCTATTGTTCAAGTCATCCCCAACATACAGTTTCTCAATCTATTCCTTCCATCGGTTAGATCTATCTTCTGAGCTTAAAAGAGATTTCCCATCAGCAGCTTTAATGTTCATACCTCTTTTCTTCATTTCTCCAAAATTCTGTTTGATCTTCCTATATGCAACATCTACTTTCCCTACGACCATTTACTTTTCTACTTCTTCACACTTGTCTTGTAGCCATTTTTCTTTTGCTATTTTGCATTTCATATTTATTTGATTTCTAAATTGCCTGTACTGCTTTCTTCCTGCTTTGTCCTGAGCATTTTTGTACCTTCTTCTCTGATCCGTCAGCTCCAAAATTTCTTCTGTGATTCAAGGTTATCTCGCAGCTAGTTCCCTAAAGCCTAATGTTTCTTTACCAGCTTTCATTATTTCAGTTTTTAATGTATTTCATTCGTCCTCGCTTGAGCTCCTTTCAGAGTTACTTCTTAGACCTAAGTCTACCATTTCTGCAAATTTTTCTCTCGTGCTAGATTGTTTGAGGTTATTCACTTCCAGTCTGTTCTGCTTATACTGCTTCCTTATTCGCTTAAATTTCAGCCTGCACTTCATTATTATCAAATTATGGTCAGAGTCTATGTCTGCTCCTGGGTACGCTTTACAGTCTAGAACTTGATTTCTGAATCTCTGTTTGACCATGATATAATCTAGCTGATATCTGCCTGTATCCTGAGGACGTTTCCAGGTGTATATTCTTCTTGCATGGTTCTTAAATAGTGTGTTTGCCACTACTAGCTTATATCTTTCACAAAATACTAGTAACCTGCTTCCTCACTCATTTCTTTCTCCGAGACCAAATTTTTTACAGTATTCCCCTCTTTTCCTTCTCCCACTATTGCATTCCAATCACCCATGATTATTAGATTTTCCTCCCGCTTCACATATTGGATTAATTCTTCAATTTCAGCATATATTCTTTCTATTTCTTCGTCATCTTCCTGTGACATTGGCATATACACTTGTACTAATGTGGTTGGGACGGGCTTAGTTTTTAACCTCATCAATGTAATCCTGTCACTAAACTGTTTATAATAACTCACCCGTTTCCCTACTTTCTTATTCATTACAAATCCTACACCAGTGACAGCTTGTGTGCTAATTATCCTGTGTTCCCCAGACCAGAAATCCAGTGCGTCCTTCCATTTACTCTCACTATTCACAACAACATGTAACTTAAGTTGTTGCATCTCCCTTTTTAAGTTTTCTAACCTTCCTGCCCTATTCAGACTTCTAACATTCCACGCTCTGATTCGTAGAATGTTTCTATCCATTCTGATGACTTCTCCCTGGGCAGTCCCCACCCGGAGATCCGATTGGGGGACTATTTTACCTCCGGAATATTTTACCCAGGAAGAAGCCATCATGATATATGTAATTTGAGAGGATTAAATATCCTCAGGATACCCTTTGAGTCTGTAATGCAGTGGTTTCCCGTTGCCTTCTGCATCCCCATGCCGCTGATCATTTCTGATTCATCCGTCTTTAGGGGCCGTTTCCAACCCCAAGGGCAAGAGGCTGCCCTGAACCGCTCCCCGCTCTTCGGCCCAGCTTTCGGAGGCCGTTGGTAAGCAGTGGGTGACTCCTTATACTGGGAATCTTTCAGTCGCCAGAGCCTCGTCCGTGGAAACAGGGTGCACCATGTGAAGGAGAGGTGACATTTGGTTGGAAAAGGCTAGTATAGTCTCTCCCAAGCCCTTACATCCCACTGCGTCATAACTGTTTTGAAGATGAGTAATTTTCACCCAGTACAATGTCTTGGATTTGACTCCAGCATCTCTTTTACGAAAATTGTCAGTACTGAAGCAGAACAAAATTCCTTTCTTTTTTTGCCATTTCTATTGAAACATTTTTTTTTTAACATTCATCAACATCATTGAAGAACACACAGAGTGTTTTAATAATATCATTAGAAACTTCCCACTGGAACAAAAACAGAGCTGGCCTAATTTTTTAATGAAAGAGTTCGTCACATAGTAGCAGTTATGATCAATGACCTTGAAACAGCAACATAAAATGGTAGTGCAAATTCTACGTCTGTAGTCCAAGCACAGTCATGTATTATACTTTAACAAAATCTTTTATCAAAAATGAACATGTTGGCTGTCCAGAGGACATGTATTCACGCAAATTTCCCTTTATACATGCAAACTGGGTTGGTGCGATGTCACCCCATCCACTGAAAGCAGATTCGCGTGACTGCCAACATTTCTCCATTGCTGTTTGTGCTGGAAAGAGCTGTAGCAAAGCCTTTCTCTGATGCTTTACAATTGTTCGTGGAGGACTTGACAATTTTACCTTCAGAAGGGAGAGATAAATGGACGAATAATATATATACATAAGTATAATAAGATAAGTCTTACCAAAAGACGATACATTTTTACTAACTCGAAAAAAGAAAATATGTGTTTCTATTTTTTACATGTTTTTGTAATAAAAAGTGGAGGATCCTACTCAAATGATTTGCTTTCTGAATTCATTTTAATTTTATAATGCATTAACTACTTAACGGTCTTTTGAAAATATACTGATAAACTTAAAAATAGTTTAATATTAAGAGAAAAAAAATTGCTTGAAAATGGGGCACAAAGAGCTAACTCAAGAAGTTGCTTGAAATGACCATCTCATAGCTAACCAAAAAATAAACAATTTCTAGCTAAATTTGAGGAAAGAGGACTTATGTAAACTAGGGGAAATGAGCTACGCTGTAAGTAGTATTTAAGATTATGTTTTTGTAATATAATGCAGCATACTGAGTAGTTTTGTAATTTTATCAGAAACAGTAACAAATACAAACTTATTAGGGCGAGCGAAAATAACGTTGCCACAAAGTGAACTATTGAGATAAAATGAACTTATACCTCAGAAAGAGAGATACTAATTTATTTTTTGTATTAATCATGATCTATGGTTGCTGAATGTTCTTTTTTTTAAAAAAAAAATCTGAGATTAAAGTAAATGTAGACGCAGCGGTTTTGTAATTATACAAAGAAATCCCGCTGCCTCCCTTAATCGGTTATTTAAATAACTGTATCATTTTAATGATAAAGTATACAAAGCTTACTGACAAAACTAAAGCATACTTTACATATAGATTTTGAGAGCTGTTTAATGGGAGAAATATGTTTTTACATAACTGAAACAAACCAAAAATACATGCAGGTCAGTAGTTTAATGAAGCCAAACACATGAACCATAAATTTTTTAATAAAACAAGAGGTCTTACTATGCAATCACCCAAAATACGCTTCACTGTCAACATTTCAAAGATAATGGCTATGTCTCCAAGATCACCGAGCCTCTGATATCAACCAGTTTCTGTTGGTAAAGTGACTCAACAAAAGCTGTTTTCATCACTATATGATCATAAAAATATTCCGTAATTTTCTGGATAGTTCCCCTCTCACCACGAATTCCCAGTCAGTTGAGGCTCTGGTCTCGCATTCTGGAGGACGTGGGTTTGAATCCCCATCTGGGCATCCAGATTTGGGTTTTCCATGGTTTCACCAAATCACTCCAGGCAAATGTTGGAATGCTTCATTCAAATTGGCCTTGGCCCAATTCCTTCCTGTTACTTGCCCCCAGTCCTTTCTGGAGTCCCACTATTTAAAAATGTTCTACAATCATCCAAAGCCAGTCAACTGCATGCTTCAATGTGGAAGAAGGGGGGTTATTCCATGTTATTGCTATAGAATAGTGTGTCATAGCTTTTTGATGTAGTGGAATGACGAGTTGTGATCAAGATATTCGAGTTTTACGAAACGTTTCGGATCGAGGTAAGTGACAACAGCTGATTATTTTTATTTGGCTATTTTATTTAACAGGACCAGTTTCTGTGTTATATGCATGCAATATATTGGTAACTATTCAGTTTTCAGACAAGTCTACTGACTTTTTGTAATGTAAGCACACTGGCTTCCATCTTTATCTCCCTCTGCTGCTCATAACTTTTTGAGGAAATAATGAACTAAATTTGTACCATTGGACCAACAAGGCACATGTATATTATCTGTCCTAACCAGACTTCAAGCAGTCGCCATCCAGTCTTTAATTTGTCTACTGAAAACAAAAAAATAATAGGCGCCCACAGTTAGTTCAGTTAACTGTGCGGTATCTCTATTTTTCCAACAAGAAATTGTATAGATCATTCGGTAGGGAATTTCATTTAGCTAACAGTAAATATGCATTACAATAAGGTTAGAAGTTCCGTATCTAATGTACAAATGTTTGAAGGTAAAAGCAACTTAAAACTTTAGGAAATTTCTGAATAGAATTGAAGTTAAATTTTTGTATATAGTTGAATTCATGTGCTGAAATTCGGTCATCTGGTGCATTTTCCCTTGTGTTCGTGGCTCATATTACACATGTGGTACGATTCTCCACTTACATAGGACGCGGGTTGGATACGCCATCCAGAATTCACTTTGATTTTTTTTTTCAGACAAATGTTCTCCATACTGTAATGAACATACGTAATCCTTCAGTTAAAAGGTGTTTAAAACGGGTAACAATAATTTCACTGTCAGGTTTGCATCACTTTAAGTACGTAAAGATTTTTTTGCGAAAGAAAAACTTATTATTTTGATCAATCGAGTTTTCCTATAGGATGGAAGTAAGATACGAAACTGTTGCCATGAAAATAAATACAGATTGTACATAATTACCTTAAATATTAATTCAAACTTTCCTTTTCGGACCGTAAAAATGAAGAAATATTTCTCACAATGAATTCACACCTAATGAAAGCAAGTACAATGCTAACATTTTCGATCTTTTATTACTATTCCTGTGCTGGGAAACCGATATAATATATTTCATCAATTATGTCCCATTAAAATTTTTCCAAACTGGAGGTATATGTCCACAAACTTTTTAAGTCAGAATCTTTCACTGATCTTATTAGGGCGAGCTGACAGTTTTTAGATTTTTGTGGTAAATGTTTTGAAAAAACTATTGTATGTCTAGATATGAAACTGAATATAAATTAGCTGGGCCTAATAATTCAGTGTTATCTCTAGATGTATCATAATATTGTAATAATTTTTATTATTTTTATTAGCATATAAATGTAATGGTGATAATGGTTCGTTTTGAAATTATTTTCATTTAACTTATGAAAATAGTGGTTGTGTTCCGACTCAACCGATAACTACCTTTTTTAAAATATGGAATATCACTTTTACAAGATAAATATTCCCATTACATCTAGCTTCCACAATCACAATTGATAAAGCTCAAGATTTAAAATTAAATAAAATCGCTGTAGATATTAGAGAAAAAGAAACTTTTGTTGGTTTAACATATGTTGGGTTATGTAGAGTAAAAACTTCAGAAAGACTAGCGTTAAATAGAAGATTTTCTTATGACAGAATATTAAAAAATCAAGTATGTTAAAATGTAGAAAACAGGAAGAAACGTGAATAAGAAATTTTGTATCTGATTAAAAATAAATTAAATAAATTGATATTTTAAATATTAAAAATTACGTCTTATTATATATAAACATGCCTAATTTTTTTTCACAAACTAAAATCACGGATTTTGAAGATATTAATTTCTTTAATTGTATATAATATTTTTTACAACAAAACTTCGAGAGCCACCACAAAGCTGTGCTTTTGGCTAGTATATAATACTATACATGTCTCTACTGTGTAAAAGTAATATGTACCAATATTGTATTTTCTTCAGATAAATAATTAATTACCTAACAGATTCATTTTAACTCCAGTTTTCTCCACAGATTCATTTTAACATTGCTTTGGTGTTATTATAATAATTTTCGATTCTCAAAGGGGCTTTTTCTTCAGCAAGAACAATGCATTTCTCAATATCCATCATGTGAAGTGCTTGTCCATGTTAATAAATCCAAACAATATCGCATCCCGTCCCCCTCGTGAACATTTGTGCTACTTAAGCACTTGCAGTGGACAAAATCACATTACATCTCCTGTGTTTGGATTGGAGCTACCGGTTCGTGTGTATATAGGTTTATTCACGCGAACATTTTTTGCACGAAAACACATCCACTGGATGGCCAGCCTAAGGCGGTAATATACTACTGATATGGATGCAAATGAGGAAAACTTCACCTAAAGTAAAAAGAACAATTACATTTCATTTGAGATTATGTATCTCATAAAATTGGTGACCACTCTATGGTCAATTTATTTGTTTGTTTATCAATCTTATTTCATGGATCCCTGCTGAGGAAGGACCTCTGGGATGGGAAATATGTCATGGTTAATGCACATACATATGAATCACAATCATAGTGAAAACAATTATACATTACAAAGACAAATAAAGAGAATAAAAATAAACATTAATTTTTACAACTTAGTTTTGCAAAAGGTCATTGAATACAATTAATTATTTTGTTCAAATTCTTGAATGGAGATGAAAGAGTTGCCAATAAGATAATCCCTCAGTTTTTCTTTAAATATATCTTTATTGTATACAAACTGTTTTATCCTCTTGGGAAGTTTATTAAACAAATGTATCCCAGAATAATTAACTCCTCTTTGTACTAATGACAGAGATGTTTGTGGTTTGTGCAAGTTATTTCTGTTTCTTGTATTGAAATTGTGTACCTGTGAATTAGATGTAAACAGGTTAAAATGTTCTATAATAAAGCACATGAGAGAATACACATACTGAAAAGTCATTGTAAAAATACTAAATTTTTGAAAAAGTTGTTTGCAAGAAGTTCTTGGTTTTATCCTACCCAGCATCCTAATAGCTCCTTTCTGTGCTATGAAAATTATACTACTTTGTGAAGAGTTTCCCCAAAAAATTATGCCATTGACATCACTGAGTGAAAAAATGAGTACACCTGTTTTGTTCATTCTAGATCTGCTGTTATAGAAAGTGTTTGTATTGCAAAGGTGGCACTACTTAACTTCTTAAGTAGTGAAGTGATATGTTTGCACCAGTAGAGTTTCTCATCTATTTTAATACCAAGGAATTATATACTCTTTGTTTCTAAGATTGTGTTATTTTTATAGCTTACTTGTGAATCCGGCTGTGCATAATGTTTTTTTTTTTTAAACCTAATATAATGTGTTTTTTTTTTTTCTTTCAAAATTTAATTTTGATGAATTTGCCTTAAAAAAATTTTGCTACTTCACTAAGTACTTCATTTACATTAAATTCTAGTTTACTGTTTGGTGTTTTCCTCACAGTCAGTTTAGTGTCATCTGCAAATAAAACAGAGCCTTGTGGAATTCCATGTTTTTTCTTCTCCCAGTCTAATGAAGCTTCTTTACTTATTTTTTAGAATAAAAAATGGAAACTTTTTCAATTTGACTTTCCATGTACGACTTAAACCACTTACCCGAAGTTCTGTAAATACCATAGTATTCCATTGTTTTCATAAGTAATTCTTGATTTACACAGTCAAATGCTTTTGCAAGATCACAAAATATTCCTACAGGGCTCATTTTATTATTCAGTTCCTCAAATGTGTTATTTAAAAATGAATATATAGTCATTTCTATAGATGATCCTTTTTAAAACACAAATTGTGAATTAGTGAGGATATTATACTGTGTAACATCTTTTATTACTCTACGAAACATGACTTTTTCAAAAATCTTTGAGAATCCTGAAAGTAATGAAATGGGATGATAGTTATCTACACATGTTGCTTCTCCTTTTTTAAACAACAGTTTTACAACTGCATATTTTAGTCTACTTGGAAACGCATCTTGTATTAAGGATTCATAACAAATGTGGGCAAGTTCATGATTGATACAATCTGAACAACTTTTCAGTAATTTACTTCAAATATTGTCACAGCTGAAAGAAATTTTGGGTTATAATTGTTTCATTAGCTTATTTATTTCTGAGACTGTTACTGGTGGCAATTGCATCTCCACAAATCTATTTGCGAAAGCAGTCTAAAGAAGCCTTAGGGTACTATGTGGGGATTGCTTTTCTATGCCTAATCTCTCTACAACTGAAGAAAAATGTTTGTTAAATATTTCACAAACTTCCCCTACAGCACTATGCACATATCCATTTTTCTTAGACTTTCTTACTAAATTTCTTAGTATTTTAGAATAAAGTTAAAAATGAGCTTTCAGTTTATAGTTATCTGACTTGCTTTTAAGTAAAGGTACCATTTTGTTGTATTAGATACTCTAATACCCTTTGTTATCCATCCCTTACCTAGTTCACTGTTTGGAGTGTTGACAACTTTCCTTTTTATGAACCTTCCTTCGATAAGTGTTACAAATATATTAAGAAAGGAATCAGATTTTGCATTATCACCCTGTGCAGTGGTCTAAACATTCTGATTCAATGGCATTGAATTGTTTACTTTATTAGTATATACTTGTATGTGAGTTGGAATATCTCATTTCAATATGTTTTGATCAGCAGAGACATTAATTTCCTTTAGACATCAACGACTGTCAGTTGTTTACAAATCTGCTAATTAATCATTTTGCATCATATTCAATGGATGTATTTATTAAAATCATCCATTAGTAAACCAGTAAATTTGACTGAAAGATTAATGGTCTGAATTGTTGCTGTGGTTAATTTAAGATTTTTTTTAACACAATGACTGCCACGTGAGCCAATGTCGGCTCACAGTTGCATGGGTTATGACGCCACGTGAGCCATATTTGGTTCATGTATACATTGTGCAGTGAGCCGCATGAGCCACAACTGGCTCACATGTAGAGTTGTGTTTAGAGGCCTCGTGAGTCTCATGGGGCTCACAGATAATGCGTTTCAACTATGGGTTTAAAAGTGGTGGCTCCACTGAACACTCTGCTGTTCTTAGCAATCAATATTTTTGCATTTGGTAGCCCTGGTGATTCCTAACTGCAACCGTCAGAGATCAACTTTCGACGACTCAGCTGTAGTACTGTTTTGTTTTGCTGATTGCTCGTGTATGCTATTTGAGGTTACGTTTGTGTATTTGGTTAGTTTCCTAGTTTATTGTTATGGCCAAAAGAAGACAAACTTTTGAAGAACTTGAACAGCTAGTGAATGAGGCTATGCAAGATAGCTTATCAAGTTATCAATTTTATATGTAGCTAATATAAGCAAATAAACTAAGAGTTTGGATCATTTCTTGAAAAACGATTTTTTTTATACCTATTGTGTTTTAAATGATGTCAGCCACATGTGGCTCACGTGGCGACAGATCGTAATTGTGTTAAAATGTAGTTGTTGGGCCACGTGAGCCATATATGGCTCACAGCTGTTATCAATCCAGATCAGTCATAACTTGATATTTTATGAAGTAACTTAGTTCTACATGATCAAAAGAAGACATCTGATGCAAAAAATCAATTTGGCCTCACAAGTAATATTCGTGATTTCAATGTGGCATAGCAATACATAGTCCAAGTTTCATCATGGCAGTCAATGTGTTAAATTTATAATACTGATTAAAGACACTGAAGAATTGCTAAGACATGCTACAGCAAATACAAAATTAAGGAGGGTAGTTAAGACAATAATCTTGAAGTAATCTTAAGTGGGGAAGATGAAAGTAGGTAGGAAGAAAGGACATCAAAACAAGTTACACTTATGAATTAGCTATTGGATGATCGTGAAACAAGTACCTGTTTAATCTACATCTATATTTTGCAATTCACAGAATTGTGGATGACAGAGAGTGATTTGCACCAAAGATAATCTGTATTTTGTATATTCCAATCCCAAATGGCATGAAGCAAGAAAGAATTCATATATATCAGTGTGGCACATTATTTACCTAGTCTTATCATTCCTGTCAGAGCAACCCGAATAGATTGGTAGACGGAAGTATTTCATCGCATTCAAAAACAAAAGTGAGATATGCACGTTTACCAGCAAGTTTAAACAAAACATACATAGTCTGTCTACCAGAGAATCCCAGGCAAATCTACTAATCTATTTTGTCAATCAATCCCTTATGAAACTGATCCCAAATGGCACAACAGTATTCGAAACAAGGATTCACTAGAGTTTTGAATGCCAACTCCTTTCTTTGTGCATTACAATTTTCGAAAATTCAACCTAGAATTAGTTCTACTGAGGACCACATTAATGCGATGGTCACCAGGGTCGTAACTATAAACCTGGAGGCCCCTCAATATTTCTTTCTTTTTTATATGCATGGGGGTTTATTCCAATGCATCAAAAATTTAATTTATCTATTGGTCCATGCAGTGGTCACAAAACTAGCTACAAAATGTTCACTAAGCCAAATGTCTAGTATTTATCTAGCTTATATGATTAACAAATTATTAAATGGATTATTTTTATGAAACAAGTTTTGGAAATTAAATATTCAGTGCATATGGTTGTAAAAAGGTGAATAATGCAAAAGCAAAATATTTACAAAAGTACATTTTCTGAAAATAGTGTATATTTGTTAAAAATTTATAAAATCACACATTAAAAATACATGATAAAATATTTGCTACACTATTGTTCATATAAAAAGCTTAAAACAGCAACTGTTAATAAGATTAAGCTAGTGGAAAACTTTTAATTGAAAATATGAATTTTCTAAATAAAAGTTTACTTTAGATTGAAGATATAGTTACAATAGATGTAAATTAAGATAGTTAAAATGCATACTTTGCTTGAAAGACAAGGAATCAGTAACTGATGCATTGAAAGTAGTGTAGATTGAAAAGATTAAAGATCAGCTACATATGATTCTTTCTTGAACATTTGTTTCCTAACTTTCAAAGAAGCGAATTCATCAATTATTTTGTCAAAGTTGATTAGTTGAGCTCGATCATTCTCAATTAAAAGAAATTCTAAGCTGCTGAGTCTTTCTTGAGCCATTTTGCTTCTCATGTATTAAATTAAGCTTAGAAAAGGACCGTTCAGCCTTAGATACTGTCACAGGAGCAGTTAAATACGTGATGCACACTGTGCAAACATATGGATAGCTTGATGAAAGTGAACTGTGGTCGACTATTATATAATTAGCAAATTCCTTAACACTTTTCATTTTTTCAAGTTTGTTTTGAAATGAATTATTCACTGAACATAATTGTGAAGGAAAGGCTGGACTCACATCATATGTAAATTTATTAATGAAATCAACTTTTTTTCCCCCTAAACATCATTTTCTCTTGCATTGGCTAAAGAACAGCTTTTGTCCCTTCAAAACAATGATCAAGTTGAGTACAAAGTGTGTCTACCATTGGATAGAACACAGTGACTTGGAAACAAGATTTTGGGTCAATTAATCTCTCATCTTCACTCAATCCATTAAAGTGTTTTTTCAGTTTCCTTAGTCTGTTCTGGCAAAATTCTTTGTTTATTCATCATCAACTACAAACATTTGATGCTTCTGAAGCAAGTTCTTCAAATTTTCCACGTATTTATGTTATCCTTAACAATAAATTACCCAACAACTCATATGCATACAACATGTCCACGGTTTCCGATTGTAAGGATTTTGATACGTAGTTTACTGTCTTTTTTTGATTTCCACTTAGCTTGTGTGGAATAAATTTCATAATATAAACTATTATCTCAACACAATCAAAGTAAGACTAAATAATAAAATACACGCATACTATCACTACTATGCGACTCTCAACTACATTCACAGTCCGATATTGATGAGCAGTTAGCAAACGAATGAATCATCATGAATAGTACTAGCTCACTGCATATCCCAGCCTGCACTTGACTAATCACTCGGCAGGCACCTGGCGCAACATAACACATTTGACTCAACTTTCTGCTGTCTGATATAGAGATGCTTTTGCATGTGAAGCGTATAGAATATATGAACGGTCATGCAAAAACACTTTGATGGATTTATTTAATTATTAACTTTTAGCCAGGTGCTGGGTATTATATAGGAAGTTAGATTAGATATAAAAATACAGTAATTTCTTAACCATCAGTTTGGGGCCTCTCGGCTTGGGGGCCCGGGGCAGTGCCCCAGCGGTAGTTACGGGTCTGATGGTCACATTTTAGCTGCTCTGTACTGTTACACCAAATAGTAGAGGAAATTGACTACATCAATAGCCAAACTATTTACTCTCTGTTCCTCAACAAGTCATTTATTTTTGTTAATTATTCTCATTGCCTTGCACTTTTTAGAATTTAGTGCAAGTTTCCATTCGTCACACCATGCCAAAATTCAGTCCAGATTGCATTATGGTAATTCTCCTACTTCATCTTAGACGGAAGATGAAGGCAGAGAGCTATTTCAGAATGTCACTGCAAATTGATACAGGTCCTCAGTGGAAGGCCTGAAAATTAATTAGTCAGTCTGAAAAATGATACATTATTAGGATTACATATGATATTATTTAATAAGTTTGAAAAATAAGTGTAAATTTCAACACAGAATCATTGCTGATGATGTCTTGATGACAGTGATATGTGTATGGCATTTAACAAATAAAAAAGTTGCACAAGATTTATACTCTGAAGAGCCAAAGTAACAGGTAAACCTGCCTAATGCCATGAAGGCCCCACACGAGCACGCAGAAGTGCCACAACATGACGTGGCATGGACTCGACTAATGTCTGAAGTAGTGCTGGAGGGAATTGACACCATGCGTCCTGCGGGGCTGTCAATAAATCCATAAGAGTACAAAGGGGTGGAGATCTCTTCTAAACGGCACATTGCAAGGCATCCCAGAAATGCTCAATAATCTTCATGTCGGGGGAGTTTAGTGGCCAGTGGAGGTGTTTAACTCAGAAGAGTGTTCCTGGAGCCACTCTGTAGCAAGTCTAGACGTGTGGGGTGTCGCATTGTCCTGCTGGAATTTCCCAAGTCCTTCGGAATGCACAATGAACATGAATGGATGCAGGTGATCAGCCAGCATGTGTATGTACATGACACCTGTCAGAGTTGTATCTAGACATATCAGGTGTATCATGTCACTCCAACTGCACACACCCCACACCATTACAGAGCCTCCACCAGCTTGCACAGTCCCCTGCTGACATGCAGGGTCCATGAATTCATGAGGCTGTCTCCATACCCATACACGTTCATCCACTCGATACAATTGGAAACGAGACTCATCAGACCAGGCAACATGTTTCCAATCATGAACAGTCCAATGTCAGTGTTGATGGGCCCAGGCGAGGCAAGGGTACACGAGTGGGCCTTCAGCTCTGAAAGCCCATTTCAATGATATTTCATTGAATGGTTCCCACACTGACACTTGTTGATGGCCCAGCATTGTAATCTGCAGCAATTTGCGGAAGGATTGCACTTCTGTCATGCTGAACAATTATCTCCAGTCATGGTTGGTCCCCTTCTTGCAGGATCTTTTTCCAACCATTGCAATGTTGGAGATTTGCTATTTTACCGGATTCCTGATATTCACTGTGCACTCATGAAATGGTCGTGCAGGATAATCTGCACCTTATCACTATGTCGGTGATGCTGTGTCCCACCTCTCGTGCACTGATTGTAACACCATGTTTAAACTCACTTAAATTGTAATAACCTGCCATTGTAGCAGCTGTAACTGATCTAAAGCCTGTGCCAGCCACATGTTATCTTATATAGGTATTGCTGACCACAGCGCCGTACTCTGCGTGTTTACTTATCTCTGTGTTTGTATACAGTGTTTTTGACTCTTCAGTGTATATTAACAGTGTATTAACATACGCATAAGAAAACTATCTGTCTGCAATTTTTTGTATTATATTGATCACTTTTTTACATTGCGGTTAATGGGGATATGTACCTTCCAAAGTCAGCACTTAAACTCACTTGAACATTGTGCTTTTATGGTATTAATACATATTTCTCATCTGCTTTTAATAGTGAGCAGACAGTAGAAAAGTGAATTACACTCCTGAAGTCAATCTGATATCCACTTGATAACATCATCATAAGACAATATACTACCTTAATTTCTATTAACAGTATATTAACACAGCTAAAATGGGATTAGCTACGTATAATGTATTCATGACCAAACCTACATCCCAAGCAATGCCTGGAATAGGTTTACTGATCATTGGCAGTTCCAATATCTGACATCTGGAGAAATCACTACGAAAACTATCTAGGAAGAATGGTACAAACCCATGAAAACTCTCTAGGAAGAATGGTGCAAACCCTCATTTTAACATTTATTCTGTTTGTCTTCCAGGATCAACAGTACCACATGTGCTGGAGGCCAATTCCAAAAGAAATTGGAGAAACAAAGTCTTCATTTAAGAGTAGCTGCTCATGTCGGTACTAATGACTTGTGTTGTGTTTCCACTGCAGATATAGTCTATGTACAAGTTGGGTCACAAGGCATATGAAGCATCACGGGAAAATTCAGTATCATTGGAGTTCTCCATTTGTAGTGTTGTGCCATGCATCAATTGGGAGAAGCTGTATAGTGGAAGATTTCTAATTTGCATTGTAGTTTGCAGGAGCTAAATCACAGAAACAACTAAGCCTTCGTTGAACTTCAACCGATGATAGCTGGGATGCATTTCATCAGTCGACCATCCATTACACAGACAATAATGAGCAAGGTGGCTCTAGAAATATGGAACCATCTTCATATGAATTAATTTTTAGGAACACCTTGAGGCCCAAGGTACCTTCAGTTCTACGGAGAGCGTGTATAGATAACCAAGATCTTGGTCTTGGTTGTGTTGGAGCAATTAAATCAAATATTGTAACTCTAAATACTTTACCCATTTCCCTTTGGAATGCGAATTTAAACTCCAGAAATAATAATACATAATGCCTAAGAATAATGGTCCCAAACTGCCACAGAATTAGAGGGAAAGTAGCTGATTTCCACACTGCATTTGCAAATAAAAAAGTAAATGTAATACTAGGGAACAAAGGTGATTGACGTCACAGGTTAAATCTACCGAAGTACATGCTGCTCATTTCAATTTTTTCGGAAGGATAGAGCTGCCTAAATGGGTGCAGGTGTGTCATGTCCATTAATAGAACCACTAATTGCTCTTTTGTAACTGAAAAAGAACATTTTTGTGAGTTAATATGAGTGAGGTAAAATTTGGCAAATCTTTAATGTTTTTAATAGGATCATTTTATTGACCTCCCAATTCTAGATTGGCTAATGTGGAATATTTGAGTTATTCTCTTAATAATATTTCTCAAAAATTTCAGGGACATATCTTGATCATGTATTGTGATTTTAGCCTACCGTCAGTTAAGTAGGACGCATGTATGTTCAGTTCAGATGGAAGAGATAGGTTGATAATGGAAACAGTCCTAGAATCATTTGCAGAAAATTCTCTTGAGCAGATGGTCAGGAGAGCCAATGTGGTGGAAGTAAAATACGTTTCCATACTGCATCTTTTTCTTATAAGCAATCCGGATATTATTGATTGAAATATTTTATAAAAATCGTTTTACTTAAATGTATTTTTTAAGGTAATCATTATTGCTGTGATTAATTATATAGCAATAGGATAATTGTTGTGGGAAAAAACAAGAAAATGCTCATTTGCTGCAATTCACAAATAAAAGCAGAAGGTTTTATTTAGTTTACTTCTTGACACATCTAATTAACAAAACATTTATCTTGACTAGTCATAGACTGAGAATGGGGAAAGCATAGTTTGTTCTTTTAGGCTCAATTTCCAATCAAAGGGCGTGTTACGGTTTGTGATTTGTCATGAATAGTTTCTCTTAGATGAGGTATTACCGCGTCAGCATTATCCATTGTAAAAACATCCCCCACTGTGGCAGGTAGGCAACTCCTCACATGATATTACTATTACTATTATTCCGCGATATTGATGGAGGTGTCCGGCTTGTCTGTCTTGCTGGTGACCAGCCGGTGGTGGTGTTCCCAGGAGATCTCGTACTGCTGCCAGGCACTTCTTGACTCCAATTTCAGATCTCGTGGTCCGCAGGTCACACACCAACTCACCATTGGCTGCTTATATCAACAGACAATAACATTTTAGAACATATCATCTATTCAAACATCATACATCATACATTTTTTGTGAAGGTGAACTTTTGAACCCAAATCAACATGGATTCAGAAAAGGCTGGTGCTGAAAAACACAGCATGCACTTTTAATTCACAACTTGGGCCATTTTATGGATGAGCGATGGCAGGTTGGCTTAGTTTCATTAGATTTTATAAAAGCTTTCAACGATATGCCTCTTACTAGGTTATTTAAAAACTTCATAGCTCTGGCATATCTTGACAAATATGCAACTTGATTACAGACTTTCTGAAAGGTAGAAAACAGTGTATAATTCTACATGGTAAGTGTTACACAAGTAAGATTCGGGCTTCTGCAGGGGAGTGCGATAGGGCCCCTGTTGTTTCTCATATACATCAATGATTTGTTTGGTGTACTAAAACAAAAAAAGAACTATTTGCTGATAATGCTATTATTTATCGAGAAAGAAAAACCCAAGATGTCTGCACTTTGTTAAAAGCTGACAGTACGAACAGAATCGCCTGGTACAAAGACTAGCAGGTGGAGTTAAATTTGAAAAAATTGCCAATTCATGCATGTAAGTAAAAAGGTGACAGCATTTAGCTCTGAATATACATTTAATGGCACTATCCTTAAAACGGTAGATTCCTCTAAATATCTAGGGGTAACAATTTGTAATAATTTGTTGTGGAATGAACATACTGAGAACATAATTGGGAAACCGAGCATGGTGGGTGAATGGTTGACATTCTGACCTTGTAATCAGGAGGACGCTGGTTCAAATCCCCATCCGGGCATCCAGGTTTGGGTTTTCCATGGTTTCCACAAATCACCCCAGGCAAATTCCAGGATACTTTCTTCAAAAGGCCATGGCTGAATTCCTTCCCATTCCTTGTCCCCAGTCCCATCCCGCCTCCAATGACCTCAAAATCAATCATGCGTAAAGCCATTAGTAAAAACAAAACTAATTGTGGCAATAAAAGTAATTTGAGAGGGCTTTATTGAGTTATTAAAGGGTTATAATTGATTGAAAGAAGCCTTTGTTTTAGCAACTATATTAACATTTTCTAACTAATGGCTCCAACATCTACAATTTATGACTCATATCAGACTTCGTATATATTTGATGTTTGTATGTTTGTTCTGCACGGCCATTCATACGTAATATATGAGAATCAAAAGCATTTGTTCTCACTGAATGTAAATTACGGCTAACATCCTTCTGTTTTACTTTCATTTTTTCTCTTTTCTTTTGTTTCCAACTATTCCAAAATAATTTCCCATTGTCAGGCCTGCACAAATTAATCTTTTTATGTACTTCATCTGATTCAAAATTATCAGCAAGCTCATACTAAGAAATATTTAACTGTTCCATCACAGCTCTCCTTTAATTCAACCTTGGTATTGCATGGGTGAATTACTCAAATCAAACTTGGGACAGTTGATCACAATCCTTACTCTGCAAATCCTCATCAAAACATGATAATCGAAAACATATGAAAATTACAAGTTGGTGTTGGACTTACAACAATCAGGATTATGAGAGATTTACAATGTATTCAAATTACTATACAATATAATAATATACCAAAATCAACAAATACATTATTATAAAATTGAAAAATAAACATTTCATGATCTTGAGTCCTGTCACGGGGGATGTTGCATCATGTTACTTGTCCACCTTCATGACAAATTTCTCATGCAAATGGAAATTCTACAACATATCAACACTGATTTGTTACTTATCTTATGAGCAAAATCACTGCTACTATATAAGGTTATGAGGTGAAATTTAGCTTAACCAATAATGTTAAACACCTATTAAAATAGCAAAAGACTTTACTTAAGAATATTCCACTTACATTCAAAATTGCAACATTATGTTCCATCTGAGTACATGGTGAAAATAAATATTCAAAGTACCTAAAAACAAATTGAATACTTTGGTAATTAAATCCTTGACTTGAAAACAATTCTTAAGCTATATACAATATTGAACAAAATTCTGGCTTCATACTACCTTAAATTATGGCATCAGAATAAAATTTAACTAAGCTGCAAGCTTCTCAAGCCTGAAGCTGCATTTTCTGGCCTAAATGGCATCATTTTTAAATCAGTTAACAAAACTGGAAATATGTCTTGTTAAAAATAAAAAATATTAATCATCCTCTATTGATATAAGATGTTTACTGTCTCTTTCAATCAAGCTTATGTGTTTATATTGGTGTGTGAGTGAAGTAGGTACTCACAAGTACGTACCTGGGCCTTGAAGAGTATATAATACTTATCTACTTGCCATGCTTTATTTTCTTGCTCTGTCAATAGAGGTCTTTAACAATAAATATTGGGAACAATATTTTGCACAATTTCTTCAAATTTTTAATAAACTTTTCTATTCTCTTTTACATTGTTCGAATGAACTTCCCTTCTACATTCATTAGGAATCTTATGGAAGATGAGTCTTCATTATTTATAACCATTCATGACAATTGTCCTCTACTTTTGAACAAGTAAATCCAACTTTCCTTATTAGCACTATTATATTTGCCATCCTTCTCTTTGATGTTCAAAGAAATGTTAGCCTGTTCCTCTTAGGTAATAGAACTATTTCCATTATTTACATTTTGTCACACATTTAATTCACCTTTATTATTTACACTTTCAATTCCAAAACATTCATTTCCATTGCTTGACAAAACTTTACTTGCTTTGTTTCCTTGTTTATTGTGATCCATATTTCTTGCATAAATATCTTCCTCTTTGTTGCCACAAACTTCATCTTATTTGCTTTAGATTATTACTACATTTTCCTTTGTCGGAATCGTCCTTCACCTCTTTCAATACTGAATATCACATTTACAGCTCAGCTAATATTTTCTTAATGTCTTTGTCGTCTTCATCTCTTCTGTTTTTACTATACCTCTTGTCACTATTAACACCTTTGTCTCTTCTTTTTTTTCTTCTTTTAATATTGCTTCAAAAATTGTTGCTACTTCAAGAGCTTCTTTTACTACTCTTCGACTTTTCCACGTTTTTCTTCTTCAGATAATGGGTTTGTGAGGAAATTATTTGTTTCTTTTTCGCTTTCTTCTTCCTCAAGAAGTTGGTTTGTGCCTCTTGTATTTGTCCTGCATCTAGTGATTTCACATCTTGTGATTGTAATGTGTGTTTACCTTCATTCACCTCGCCCCCAGTATCAGTAAGTTTTCCTGCGATTACTCCAAAATGAGGAACCGGATTGGTGGTGTCCCTTTTTGTCTTTCCACAACATCCACTATACTATCATTACAAGTCATAATGGCTAGAATTGGTTCACATTCCTTTATATAAACCTCCAAATTTTCACTTGCATGATAACCATTACATCTATCGGCAATCTCCTGCGATAATTCAGTAAAATTATTTTAAGTATCAGGTAATAAAGTTGTAACAGTGTTACATGTACTAATTGATAATAGCAAAATGATGTCCTTAGCATCAACTGTAATTTGCATTGGTTTACTATCAGCTAATTGTCCTTAAAACTTAATGTCAGCATCACAAGGTTGCAATGAAATTGTGTGCCCAATATTAACAGTACCAGATGATGTTATTGAGAGGGTCTGCATTTTATCAATAACTTAATTCTGTCTGTTCATTTTTTCTCCAAGGGAATCTCTAATTGATTTCTTGTATGAGAACTTGAGATTGTTTTAATAGTTTCTTGTTTAATTGTTCCTCAAAAATGTTTTTTAAATCAAATATTTGTAAAGTTTGACTGTCTTTTAATTCCAAAATTGATTAGATTTGACTATCTAACTGTACCGTTTGACTGTTTTTTAGGTCTTTTATCTGCACCATCTGTGCAATTTCACTGACTTAGAAGTCCTTCATCTGCACAATCAATAAGACAAGAAGCTCATCTGTGGAAGCTATAGTGGTGTGTGTTCACTCAATACTTTCATGTGACAGAGAGCTATTTGAAAATCCCAAAAAATCCTCTCCGGGAGTGGATGTAGAAAAATGACTTATGTCCAGAGAACTCCACTCTGGGCTATTCAGCATGGGTTTCCCCCAAGATCTGGCACTATATTATTCGAAACATTTGATTCAGAACACAAAATAACTTCTTCTATTAGCTATAATTCATCATTTAATTGGTCTTTCCCTCCATGCAGAGAATGTAAAGAGTGACTATTGCCAAATGAAAACAGAATGACAATAACCTTAAAATCAGCTTGCAAAGATTCAATATAATTCAAATGTTACAAAATACAGTCTATTTGTGTTGTAAACTATGCTAAAATTATTTTGAAAACTGTACATATTTAATAGGTTAGCATTCAGAACTCAACGAAACCTCTCACAAAAAATAGTCCCCATAATTGTAACAACAGCTTAGTCAGCAGATCATAAGTCTAGTAGCAAGACTACACACCATTTGAATAATACTACCCCGTGAATAAGGTACACAGTGCACAGTTGTTTATAATAAGATACAGCACTATAAAACATGCAAAACAAGAAAGATAAGAAATAATACAGTAGGTTCTACACAGCTCCAAAATACATGGTGTACAAACCAAATTTTCGGAATTTAAAAGTTTGTAATCATGCAATTTGCTACAAAATCACTCTTTTTAGAAATTTAAGAGTTCATTGTCATTTATAATATGATGCTTCACAGGTAGCGCATGAAAAATCAAATGTATTGTAATAGCCCTCAGAACCATTCCTGTAATGAAACTGTATTTTAAGAATTGTGTATAGCAAGGTGGGAATTGATTAATTATGGATTTGTATATATATTTTCTTATGAACAGTTATGAATTTGTGTATATGGGTCATGCAAATAAACATTGTTTTATGGTAAAACTATGTAAATGAGATATAATATGATCAAGGACAATATTATGTATGATACACTAATTAAAACTATGTAATTGTAAGTATTGATGTGAGCTATGATGTTTTGACAACAATTTGTGATGGTTTGGACTGGTTTATGTTGATAATTTATTGTATAAATCATATAAGCAGTATTGACTATCATTTCGATGTGTTTTCTAATGATTGTGGGTGATTATGTACAATTTGTAATTATTTTTGCATGGATTTAATTGTTAAAGTATTGTTAGGCTTCGAGAAACATTAATTGGAATTCTTTGAATTGTTTTGGATCTTTCTTAGCGTCTATATAAACAAGCACCAGAAACGAGTTAAACAAGTTAGTTAGTTAATTGAGCAGAGCAGAGAGTTGCAAATAATTGTAAGCTAGAATCACTGGAACAGTTGTTGATTGTGCTTAGTATCTTTGGTTGAGTCAGTGCTTATTCTATGTGTCTTGTGTAATGTTATTGTAGAGCTCATGAAAAATATAAACCTATACATTCTTCGGATTAGTTATTTGATGCAACCAAACTTTTATCATGGCTTCTGCGACAGGACTGAACAGCAAAAAATAGTAATTATGAAATACCTATCGATACAAGTATAACACATTCATTTTCCATTGATCCCAAATTAAGAGACTGGCTCTGTGGGATCTGGAAAGTTGTCAATTTACAGAAAAACAATTGCATAACAAAATAATATATACACCAGAAGATGTACAGTCATATCATACATGGTACATTAATTATGTCAACTACATTTAAAAAAACTATTGACAGTTTATTTTGTAGATACCTTAGAAATAAATTCATCAACAGAGTAGAAGTAGTTGTCGATTAAAAATTATTCCTGAATTCATTCTTATCATCTGCTAGACGTTTAATATGTGTTGGAAGCTTATTGAAGATATGTATCCCTGAATATCGGACCCCATTTTGAACAAATGACGATGACTTGTAATTTTTGTGAAGATTATTTTTACTTCTAGTGCCATAGTTGTGTATTTTACTATTTTTTTTGCTAAAAAAGTATAATTTGTGACTACAAAGGGCATTAATGTGTATATATACTCAGCCACCAATGTTAAAATCCCTAACTTCTTGAACAGCTCTCTACATGAAGTTTAAATACTAATCCCACACATAATTCTTATTACTCTCTTTCGGGCTCTGAACACTTTGTCTCAATGGGTGCAATTGCCCCAGAATATCATTCCATATGAAATTAAAGAGTGAGAATAAGCAAAATAAACCAGCTGCCTCATACGGAGATCACCTATAGCTGAAATTGTATGAATTCCAAATGTGGCTGCACCCAATTGTTTCAGTAAATCAGATACATGTAACTTCCAATTCAAATTATGATAAATTTGCAAACCTAGGAATTTCACACACACTACCTCTTGAATGGATTAGCCTGCAAATTTTATGTCCATACCTGGTGTTAACCTGTGATTTACTGAATTGCATATATTGAGTTTAAAGACAAGCCATTAGCTGCAAACCATTTGTTAATAAGGTCTAAAACATAATTTGAAATTTATTCTGTAGATAAATCTGGAGTATTTTTAATTCCTATGTTTGTGTCATCTGCAAATTGAACAAATTTTGAGTTTTTAGATACAACACAGGGTAGATCATTTATACATATATTAAAAACAATAGTGGCCTCAATTTAGAACCCTGAGACACTCCACATCTGATTGATTCCCTCTCAGAAAAGTGGACCTCTTAAGGCAGCCTTAAAATTCTCCATTGACACTTTTTGTTTTCTATTTAGAAGGTAAGAACTAAGCAATTTATTCACAATACTATCTATCCCATAACACTTTATTTTCTGTATCAGGATCTTATGATCTACACCAAGGCTGCTCAACCCCAGGCCCGCGGGCCACAATATGACCCGCGGACGAATTTTAAGTGGCCCGCATGAGCAAGTTTGAAAATTCCCGGTTAGTTGAAAAACTATTCCGAAGACCAAGAGATGCGCGCGGTCACACGTTTGGCTCTCTTGCTCGCAAGGTCAAACACCAGCAGTGTCACAGTCCCTATGAGCTTCAAGAACCAGTCGATTCTCAAATGAGCGAGAGTGCTGGTGTATTTACAATATTTTTTGAATTAGCCTCCTTGGGGAAGTTACCTAAAATTGTTTTGCGTGATTTTAAAGACTGTGCTACACCAAATACTGGACATACCTAGTCTGTTCTTATTAAAACAAGAATTTACTTGGGTGGTCACAGATATGTTATTCATTATTAGCAAATTTAAGTTTTCTTTGATTACAAGTTTTCACATTCGGTATTCAGGAAATAAAGTATAAACAATGCTGTTTGTTTCAGTATGGCTCACATCGAACCAAGTACGTTGAAATAGACAGAGTCCTACCATGTCTTTCATGATGAATGGGAAAAGAAGTATTGTTTCATTGAAAGCATGATGCAGAAACCCACATGTTTACTTTGCTTCACTACAGTGGCTGTTGTAAAAAATATAATTTGGAAAGAGAGTACAAGCAAAATTATAATATTTTAAAAGAGAGTATCTTGTTGGTAGTGCCATCAGAGAAAATTTTTTAAAGAAGAAGGAACGGAAACTTTTCAACCAATAAGAATATTTTCGTCAAAAGGCACGACGAGCTTGAATCCATGATCAAAACATTCTTGCATTTATCGAAAAAGAAGAAACTTTTTTCTGATGGAGAAATTGTTAAATAGGTTTTGACAACGTTGCACAAAATTGTGATGATCAAAACATCAATGCTATGGCCGACAGTCGTTCACTTTCAGACTGTTATGAAACAGGTGGAAAAGATGTGAGCTGATATCAGTTGTCAGATCAAAGAGATCGTAACAAAGTTCAAATACTTTTCGTTGCTGTTAGATGAAACTTGCGATTTAACCAATAAATCTCAGTTGGCTATTTTTGTGCGGTGTGTTGATGAACATTGGAATATATTTCAAGATTTATTTGAATTCAGTCAACTGGAAATTACAACCCAAGGTAAAGACATTTTTATAAACACTAACAATGTTTTTTTTTTTTTTTTTTTTTTTTTTTTTTTTTCCTCATGGGAGAAACTGATATCTATTTGAACTGATGGTGCACCTGCAAATGACTGGGAAAACCAAAGGTTGCGTAGTTTTGTTACAAAATTACTTTGGTCGACCATTATTTTCATATCATTTCATCATTTACCTGGGCTTTGTGTGCAAAATACATGAGGTTAGATGACATTACTGACCCAGTAGTACGTTGCATATACTATACACGTGCAAAAGCGCTTCACATATGTCAATTCAGAGATTTTTTTGAAGAAGAAATCAGTGAATCTGAAGAGTAACAACTGTACTGCCTTGTGCGTTTGCTTTTAAGAGGCAACATGAAACATTTCTTTAGCTTGAGAGAAAAGGTGTTGGAATTTTTAGTGGAAACTGATTTACTGAAGAATAGATCCTGGTTGAGTGATCTTGCATTTTTGTTGACGTTACAAATTACCTCAATATTTTAAATCTCAAATTACAATGCAAAGATTGTTCACTTCCAACAATGTTTACATTGATTAGTGGATTCAAACCTAAATTTGATCCATTTTTAATTAATTAAACCAAAGAAAATATTGACCTTTTCCTCATACTCAAAGATTAGAAAGAGAAGCTCAATATCGTCACTATCAATTGTTCCAAGTACAAATTTAAAATTAGGTGATTATTACAGTTGTTTCAGAACAGATTCCAGGATTTCTAAAGTAAAAAACAAAATATATATATTTTTTGTGAATCCTTTCATAATCATTCATCCTGCCAATATTATGTTGGAACTCACTGAATTGAAAAAACCAATCTGTGCTAAAAAAATTTTTGCAGAAAAATTAACTTATCTTTAAAGTTACAAAATACTGCAGAAGATTTTTCAGATTTCTGGAAACTGGTACCAAAAGAAGACTTTCCTGCAGTAAATGATCTGGCCTTTCAGATTTTAAGTATTTTCACCAGGACCGCATTTAAGCATATTCTATCTAGGCTGTAGACTAGGAGTCCGCACCACATCTGATCTGACGCCTAACATAGGAAAATTATTAAAACAGAAAAAATGTCAGAAATCACATGGATTGTAGATTTTGATTTTTGTTACATATAATTTTGTTTCTTTATTTAGCAGAAGATGCTATTTATTGTATTATTTAAATAAACGACAATTAAATTTCAGAACTTTGAATTTTTTGTTGCACAAGACTTTTAAACTCATTTTTTATTGAAAGAAACAAAAATGGGAACTGTTGTCCGCCAGAGATTTTTGTATCGTCCATTTGGCCCAACTGTTAAAAAGGTTGAGCAGCCTTGATCTACACAGTCAAATGCCTTAGATAAGTCACAAAAAATTCCCACAGGAATTAATTTATCATTTATTCCTTCTAAAATATTGTCAGTGAATGCAAATATAGCTTGTTCTGTTGAATGACCCTTTTGGAAACCAAATTATGATTTAGTTAGAATTTTATTATTTTTAAGGTGTTCATAGACACTATTGTACATTGCTTTCTCAAAAACTTTGGAGAAGGCTATTAGTAATGAAATAGGGTGGTAGTTTGATAGAGAAGACTTATCCCCCCTTTTTATAGAGTGGTTTAGCTACAGCACACTTAACACTTTCTTGAAAGGTACCCTCAATTAAAGATATATTAAACAGATAGTTTAGTATATTGCTTAATTCTGTGGAGCACAGTTTAATTAATCTACTTCAAATCCCATCATAACCACTTGAGTAGTTGTTCTTAAGAGACCTGATAATTCATCTTATTTCTTCTGTAGTAGCTAAATTTACAGACATAGTGTTAAATTTTTATTGGAAGCCTGTTCTGACAAAATCCATACTTTGTGTCAATTTATCAGCAACGGTTAAAAAATGTTTATTTAATATATCAGCAGTTTGAAAAAGTAGATTCTACTGATTTTTCTTTGATAAAAATGTAGTCATTGATTTGATTATTTTTTCCTATATCTTTTTTTACAATGTCCCATATTGTCATTATTTGTTTTTTCAGAATCATGAATTTTCTGTTTGTAGTACATACTTTAAAATTATTTAAAAAGCTTTTTTAGTATTTTGCAGTACTGCTTGTAATGTGTTTTAACATTAGCATTATGACTGATCCTAGAGGCAATATATAACTTCCTCTTACAAATGCACAATGTTCTAATGCCCACAGTTATCCATGGTTGTTCTTTTCGAGAAGCATGACACTTTTCTAAGGGGAAGCCACTTTCAAATTAATTTAATACAATGCTACTAAAAATGTTGTATTTTTCATTCATACCTTGTGCACTGTAAACATGTTCCCATTTTTTTGTGTTGAGGCACTTTCTAAAACAAGTAACTGATTCATCATTTATTATATTACATCATTTAAATATTACTCTTGGAGCTAGTTTCTAATGAAGTGTTGATAGTTAATAACTGAGCATCATGATCCGAAAGTCCATTGATAGATGGCTTGATTGTATAACCTCGAGGTATTTAGGAAAACACTATCTATAGCTGAGTGACTACTATTCATTATTCTAGATGGAAAATTAACTACCAGAGTTAAATTGAATGAACTCACTAATGATTCCAACATGACTTTACAGGGCAAGTTATTTTTAAAAAAATCTACATTAAAATCACCACATATGACTATGTTAACTACTTTTCTGCTTAAAAATGTTAATAAGCATTCAAATTGGTTCAGAAAAATAGAAAAGTTTCCTGAGGGTGTTCTGTATATAGTTACTACTATGAAAATTTATTGAATTTTAGCTGTGTAGCATAGGCTTCAAAATGTTGACCAAGACAATACTCACTAATACTTATATCCTCAAAACTACAACCATTTCTAATATAAGTGACAACTCCTCTCTTTTCTCTAAGTTTGTTCTACAATAATGAGAAGATAAAGTAAAGTCAGTTACATTTGACATACCTATTCCTGTAGTTATATGGTGTTCAGAAAAGTATAAAACATCAATTCTATTGATAGCATTTAATATATTTATGTAGACTAGCAATTCATCCAATTTTTTTTAACAACCCTCTGATATTCTGATTAATCTGTACACAATTTTTAATTTTGGTATCTGAAAACTCATTATTGTTTAAACTAATTTCTGTTAAAACTCTCTGCCTCATACTTGACCCTAATCTAAAAAAGGAACTGCCCTAACACTATTAACAACAGGAATCTTTTCATGTGAATTTGTGGCCCCAATTAATTGTTTTGCTCCCAGATCTAAAAGTACTACCTTCCCTCTACTATTGAGGCGTAGGCCATACCTCGTATAACCCCACCTATCAATGGCATCTACAGATACCAATCCCATGCCAGAGCCAATATCAGACATAAGAAACCGTTCCAGTCACAGATTCACTCGTCTCACAGCAGAGTTCATCTGTGGCCGATCATAGCGTCTCAGGACCAACATCATACTGACCTGAGTGTGGCACGTTGCTTCTGCTATTTTCTTCAGGTCATCTCTGATACTATACCTATCATCCAAGGGCGTATCCAGGATAAGAACTGGGGGGGGGAGCTTTTTTTTTTTTTTGTAACTGCTTTACGTCTCTTTTTAACATTGAGGTCTTTAGAGATGGGAAAGGATGGGGGGCAAGGAATGGGAAGGAATTTGGCCATGGCATTTTGAAGGAAGCATCCCGGCATTTGCCTGGAGTGATTTGGGGAAACCATGGAAAACCCAAATCTGGATGCCCGGACGGGGATTCGAACCGCCGTCCTCCCGAATGCGAGACGAGAACGCTAACCGTTACACCGCCCCGCTCGGTGGGGGGGGGGGGGGGAGCAACATCATAATTAGGGGGTGGCAACTTATATTTTTTTCAAAGAAGTGGGGTGGGGGACTGAAACATGACGATTTCCTGCAAAATAAAACTCAAACCTATTTAGGAAACTATTTTTATTATTGATTAACATAGTAATCCAAGGACCTACCATCCAGTTAATCAAGATCATAACTTAGTTACAGTTTTTTATGTAAACATTATTTGTTTCAGAATCTCAGAAAAAATTTCAATAACTTTATGTGTCAATATTTCACAGTGTACTTTCATGAAATTTCGATGCACACTCATCAGGCATAATCCAGTCACTCTTTCCTCTTCCATGGTGCTCCTGAGCCAGTTCTTCATTCGTCGAAGCATACTGAAGGCAACTTGATTTTTCTTCTGGGAGGGGGGGCCCATGCTATCATCACTGCCCAAATTACTTCCCGCTCCTCCCACTATCACTACATAATCCTTATCTGTGAAATCCTTACACAAAGAACCTATATCTTCTACTCTCTGAGCAAGACTAGCCACCCTCAGTGGACAGACATGATATTTTACGAGATCTGTAAGATAACAGATTTCAAAATACCAGAAGAGTCTGTAACAAAGGGGATTATGCAAAAGGAATATTTGGAGTTTTAAACCTGGCGGTGGCTACGAGCTACTGACTTAAAACGACAGATGGTTTGCAGTTTAGAAGTCTGGAGGAGGGATCCAGCCAGTGATTTCTTGGAACCAGCGACTGATTGGGAGTGGCTGAAAGCACTGGCAGCACCTGTGATATCCTGACAGCAAGTGGTAAAATTATTCGGCACAGGATACGTTTTCTTCGGCATCAAGACGACGTGTTTCGACGATCGACACAAGAAGGGCAGTGGGTGGCAAACTGTGAGTACTGAGTATTTAGCTATTTGTTTTTATATATTCGTTTGTGGTAACTTATGCCGGTTCCTTTTTTCTTTATTTTGGGTGGTTGAATATGGCTGATGGTCAATATTTGCAAGCATTTTTGGAATCCATTGCAGCTCTTTTTTTGATGAAATTGTTTTTGAAAATCAACAGTAAATTTCTGACTTAGGTCTTGACAGCAGATTCTGTAGTATTGCTGAGCAATTCACTAGCATTAATGATAAGTTTGCTGAGTTGAAGCAATACAATCACGTTAAATCCTCAGTATTAACTAATCGTTTGGATAATGATTTTTCAATGGTATGTGAAAAGATTGATAATAAACAACTCCAGGAGCTTCATTTTGATATTAAAGAGGATATTAACAATTTAAATTCTAAGTTGGGGGAAGTAGTCATAGACTGTTAGAAAAAATTTGAACAGGTAACACAAATTTGTGAAAAGAATAAGGTTGAATGTATTGGTTTGATTAGTAATGATGTGTAGAAAGTCAGTGAAAATTGTGAAAAAATGGTGTGTGAGTGCCTTAACTAAATTAAAAACTTGAATAGTAAATGTGAAGAGTTAAAACAGAATATGGCACTGGTTCAGAGCAAATGTTTGGGTGGATAGGGTATGTTAAAACATGATGTAGGTGGATTAATGCAGGCACATGAACAGTTGTCAAGAATATAGCAACAGCTTACACAGGGATTGAATGAGACCCTGTTTAGTGTAAATCAGTTGTAGAAAAGGATGGTTGGGCTACAGGTTCAACTAAGTCAAAGTGTTGTTCCCTTAACTGGTAATCAAATGGTTGCTGTTGATGTATAGGAAGAATCTGAATTTTATGATGATACTGGAAATATGCAACCTGTAGAACCTTGCTAATTTTGAGATATCTGACTATTTTAATGTGTTACCAGATAGTGACAAAATTGCACTTGTATGTAAACACTTAAAGTCTTATGCCAGGCCATGGGGAGATGGGCAAGTTAGGGGAGTGAATGATTACAAGTCATTCAAAGAAAATTTTCTTAAACCTGGTACTGAGACACAGCATGATTTTTTATTTTTTATCTGGTGCAAGTATTTAATCCATCCATATGGAGAACAGGAATTCATAGTTTCGATGAGAGCTAGATTATCTCCTCAAACTAGAAATCTAATATCTATTATGGATGTTATTAATGCAGAAAGAGTTTCACAATTATTGAGATGCTTGGATGCCAAGGAGTCATTCTCTGATTAATATTCCCCCAAAAACATAGGAGCGGAAGCAAGAATCCTAGAAGGGTTCAGATGTCAAGGGAGTGTAGGTACACGGGAACAAGTTGCGACGGTGATGGAAGGAGAGACAGTAATGGTGTGGTGAGAGGACAAAACCCACTGCCTGAAGAAGAAATACAGTGTATAGGATAGCCAAACTAAAAACCGCCACTGTGTTGGGTCACATAGCAGTGGAGAAGAATGTCGGTCTAATACCAACTGCTATAAAGTCAACATTGTTAAATAATGTTCACCACACAATAAAATCTGCTGTTTATTATTTTATTTATTTATTTATCAATCTTGTTCCATGGATCCCTGCTGAGGAAGTACCTCTGGGATGTGAAACATGTCATTGTTGATACATATACACATAATATGAGTCATATCATAGTAAATATATATATATATATACATATTTTACAAATTACAAGAAATAATAATAAACATACATTTTTGCAACTGAGTTTTGCAAACGTCATAATGAGTACAATTAATTATTTTCTTCAAATTCTTGAATGGAGTAGAAGGAGTTGCCAATAAGATAATCTCTAAGTTTTTGTTTGAATACATCTTTATTATCTGAAAGCTGTTTTATACGATTAGGTAGTTTATTAAACAGATGTATCCCAGAATAATTAACTCCTCTTTGTACTAATGACAGAGATGTTTGTGTTTTATGCAAGTTATTTCTGTTTCTTGTATTGAAACTGTGTACCTGTGAATTAGGTGTAAACAGGTTAAAATTTTCTATGACAAAGCTCATGAGAGAATATATATACTGAGAATACATTGTAAGAATATTGAGTTTCTTAAAGAGTTGTCTGCAAGAAGTTCTTGGTTTTACCCTACACAGAAACCTAATAGCTCTTTTCTGTGCTATGAAAACTTTTTTACTTTGTGAAGAGTTTCCCCAAAAAATTATGCCATATGACATTACTGAATGAAAATATGAGGAGTACACCTGTTTCATTAATTCTAGATCTGCTGTTAGAGAAAGTGTTCGTATTGCGAAGGTGGCACTACTTAACTTTGCCAGTAGTGTAGTGATATGATCATGCCAACAGAGTTTCTGATCTATTTTAATACCAAGAAATTTTATACTCTCTGTTTCTAAGATTGTGTTGTTTTTATAGTTTATACATATATCTGGCTGTGCATAGTTTTTTGTTTTAAACCTAATATAATGTGTTTTTTCAAAATTTAATTTTAATGAATTTGCCTTAAACCAATTTGCTACTACTCTAAGTACTTCATTTACATTAAATTCTATAGTACTGTTTGGTGTTTTACGCACAGTCAGGTTAGTGTCATCTGCAAATAAAACACTCTTAACTTTGTCGGATAAATTTCCAGGAAGGTCATTGATGTATAACAGAAAGAGGAGGGGACCTAAGACAGAGCCTTGTGGAATTCCATGTTTTATTTTCTCCCAGTCTGATGAAGCATCTTTACTTATTTTAGAATCAAAAATTGAAACTTTTTGCATTCGGCTTTCAATGTATGATTTAAACCATTTACCTGCGGTCCCAAAAATACCATAGTATTCCATTTTTTTCAAAAGTAATTCATGATTTACACAGTCAAATGCTTTTGCAAGATCACAAAATATTCCTACAGGATTCATTTTATTATTCAGTTCCTCAAATGTGTTATTTAAAAATGAATATATAGCCATTTCTATGGATGATCCTTTTTTGAACCCAAATTGTGAATTAGTTAGGATATTATAGTGTGTAACATGTTTTATTACTCTACTATACATGACTTTTTCAAAAACCTTTGAGAATGTTGAAAGTAATGAAATGGGACGATAGTTGTCTACACATGTTACTTCTCCTTTTTTAAATAATGGTTTTACAACAGCATATTTTAGTCTATCGGGAAAAACACCTTGTATTAAGGATTCATTACAAATGTGAGCAAGTACATGACTGATACAGTCTGAACATCTTTTCAGTAATTTACTTGAAATATTGTCATAGCTGGAAGAATTTTTAGGTTTTAATTGTTTAATGAGTTTATTTATTTCTGAGACTGTTACTGGTGGCAATTTCATCTCCACAAAGCTATTTGGGAAAGCAGTCTCAAGAAGCCTTAGAGCACTATGTGGGGATTGCTTTTCTATGCCTAATTTATCTACTACTGACGTAAAATGTTTGTTAAATATTTCACAAACTTCCCCTACTTCGCTATACACATGTCCATTTTGTTCTATTTTTATGTCTTTAGAGTGATTTACAGTTTTTCCTGTTTCAGTCTTTATTATATTCCATATTGTTCTCATTTTATTGTCTGAATTTTCTATTTTCGCCGATATGTACTTGTTCTTGGCCTTCCTTATTACATTTCTTAGTATTTTAGAATAAAGTTTATAGTGAACTTTCAGCGCATAGTTATCTGATTCTCTCATTTTTAAATAAAGGTCCCTCTTTGTTTTACTAGAGATTCTAATACCCTTTGTTATCCATCCCATGCCCAGTTCATTGTTTGGAGTGTTGAGAATTTTCCTTTTTTTGAAACTACCTTCAAAAAGTGTTAGAAATATATTCAGAAAGGAATCAAATTTCGCATTAACACCCTGCGCATTATATACTTCTAACCAGTTTTCATTGTTTAAGGTATCTATGAAGTGTTTTATATTATTTTCACTAATATTTCTTCTATAAACCCAGCTTTTCTTTATCTGTTTAACAGTGTTCCTGGACTCGATACATAATAGCTGGGCATCATGATCTGAGATACCATTTATTACTGGATGTATGCTGTAATTACTGCACTGAGAAATATCCATAAAAAAATTATCAATTGCAGTCCTGCTATTATTTTGTATTCTCGTAGGAAAATTTACAAGTGCTGTTAAGTTAAAAGACAACATCAAGGCTTCCATATCTAATCTATCATTGCTGTGATTCAGAAAGTCAACATTGAAATCTCCACATAATACTATTTGTTTGCTATTTGTAAAACTTAGTAGCAAAGACTCTAAATGAGATAAAAACAGTCTGAAATTACCTGAGGGGGCCCTGTAAATTGCTATCACTATCAGCTCTTCCTTATCATATTCTAGTTTAGTAACACAACATTCAAAGTGTTGTTCTATACAATACTTACTTACAACTACACTACTGCATTCAATATTATTTTTAACAAAAATGGCAACTCCCCCTTTCTCCATTTTACATCTGCAGAAATGAGAGCTTAATTTATAATTTGGGATGGACAGCTGAGATATTCCTGTATCAGACAAATGATGCTCAGATATACACAAAACGTCTACATTAAAATTTCTGGAATTTTGAATCTCTTCTAGGCTTAAGGTAATGTCATCAGTTTTACTAAATATTCCTCTTATATTTTGGTGGAAAATACTGGTCTGAACACTTTGACGCAATGACTTTGAATTGTTTATTTTATTATTACATACTGGTATATCAGTTGGAATTTTTAATTTCAACAAATTATGATCATCAGAGACATTAATTTCCTTAAGACATCTTAATAAATCTATTTTATTTACCCTAAAAAAGGCCGCGACTTAACACCATTTATCACAGGAATACCTCTTTCACTCACCTGGCATCCTCTGACCTCATCAGCAATAAGAAGCGAAAGCTTCCTCTTACCTCTGACATTCAGATGGAGTCCATGGCGAGTATAACTGTCCCTACCAATGCAGGCCACATCAATCAAACCAATGTGTGAATTAGCCGGCTGCCAGAGAACCCTTTCCAAGGATGCATTTGTACGCCTGATGTTATGCCACATCCAGGGTTTATCGTAACGCTCAAGCAAACCAACAAATCTCACACTTGTCTGACGTGTGTTCTTGGAAATGTGGGCAATGTCTCCCTCAATTGAATAATTGAGGTCTTTATCAAGGCTATTTCCTGGTCCCCCAACAATTACAACACAATCCTCATCTGAAAAATCTTTAACTAGGTCTTTCACATTTGCTACCACACTTCCAAGATCTGCATTTGGTTTGAAAATACTGCAGACTTCATAATCTGGCCCCAAGTCAGACTGAACCATCTCACTGATTCCCCTCCCGTGACTGCTCCCAAGTAACAGTACCTTCCTGCGTTTACTTTTAGATACACCCTGAAAACTTTTCCCTTTTACTTTGCAAGAACCCAGATCGTTCAGTCCAACCTGACGGTCCTCAGAGTCACCATCTAGATCCTCCAATGGCCGAAACACATTGGATGTCTCCAGCTGGAAACCATCAGACAGACAGCGTCTCCTACCTCTCCTGCCAGAGCTGACTTCCTTCCATTCACTGTTCCGCCTATGCCTAAGAACAGAGTTTTCTGCCTTCAGGGCCTTTAAATCCCTCTCTGCAGATGCCAAATCTGACTGGAGTTTCAGAATCCGCTGCTCCTGATCACTAATTCTGCAGGAGTGACAGTTCCAGGAAATACTGACACAAGAGTCACTGTTAGATACATCGCTGCACCCCCAGTGAAACCAGCGCCCGCAGTCCCGGCATGTCACTCCTTCTTTTACTATCCTTCGGCAGTTTCCACACTTTGTATCCATTGTGATACTTTCAAAACAACTTAAGAATTTACAAGCAAAGGAACTTTAAAAACTTTTACTTTTTAATAAACTACTTGTGTGTCAAATGCCAAAGAAATGCAAAAGTAGCCTTCTACAAAAAATGTTAAAAACCTATGTATATCACTCGAAACTTTTCCTAAAAGTGAATTACAACACCTGACAACTACAAGATTTACAATAAAACTGCACAAATGCAAACAAAAGAACTTTTTAAACAATTACTATGAAATTTGATACCCTAGAACTCTGAATCACAACTAACCTCAAATGTAAACAAGTAAAAAAAACTGCGTTTACACTGTACTGATTATGTATTAAATAAAAAGGTTCACTATCACTTGAGAACTTGTCAATCTACTTTGAAACAAAACTAATGCTATTAAATCTTACTTACAATAATAAACTGTAATAATAATACGTTTATTGAGGCACACACACTACAATTTTATATCCACATGTTTTCTGTTCAACAGCCAGACAACGACCCTCAAACTCATGTACAATTTCAAAGATACATCTCCAAAGATACATCAAGCACCAGAACATTCCTCACAGATATAAATGTACAATACTCAACACGCCTCCTTACATTTATATCTGTACTTCTATTAATTCACATTCAACATTTCTCTAAGCCTTTTGAACTTAACTTTACACAATGCCTTCGTAAATATGTCAGCAGAGTCTATTTTCACAATGTCTATTACACCATTTGTATAACACTCATTTACAAAATGATAGTATACTTCAATATACTTGGAGTTCTTTGAAAAATTACCATACTTTGCAATATTTACTGCTCCTGAGTTATCTTCATATACTTGGACAGGTCCTTTGATATTTACATTAAAAGTTTTTAATACATCCAAAACATACTTTAGTTCAGTAACAGCTTCTGACAAGGCAATATATTCAGCAAAAGTGGAAGATTTAACAACACTTCCTTGTTTTCTAGATTTCCAAAATATTGAATTTCCAAACAATCTAATTACATACCCCGTCTTAGACTTTCGAACTACAATATCACCTGCCCAATCTGCATCAACATAGCAATCCAAAGTATTTTACATTTTCATTTCTACAGAAATTTAATTTCAATTTTTTTGTTAAATACAATTACTTTAATACTCTTAATGCATACTTGTAATGAACTTTACAGTAACAATTCTGAAATCTACTTAAGTAATTAACACTGTAACTGATATCTGGTCTAATTCCTGAACTGATGTACAAAAGAGCACCTATTAAGTTTCTGTATCTAATGTCTTGACATACTTCATTCACAGGTTCTAATTTTAAATTAACTTCCATTGGTGTATCATAAAATTTTGAGTTTACAATTTTATACTTTGAGGCTAAGGAATTGATGTAATTTTCCTGACTCAAACTCATAACTTTTTCTTCCAGATTGTAATCTATATTAATTCCTAAATAGGTTTTTACTTGACCCAAGTCTTTCATCTTGAATTTCTTCGACAACAGATTCTTGATTTTATCTATTTTCCTTTTACTGTTACAAGAAATTAATAGATCATCGACAAATATTATTAAATAAATTACATCATCTCCATCGATCAAAGTATACAGACAATAATCAAATTCACATTTTGCAAAACCTAGATCACTCATAAATTCATCAAAACAATCATACCAAGCTCTAGGGCTTTCTCAGTAAACCATACAATGCTTTATTCAATTTACAAACCCTATTAGTACCATCTTCATACCCTCTTGGCTGATTTATATAAACCTCTGATAAAACTTTACCATTACAGTTTCAACATCCATTTGCTCTATAGCTAAACCATTTTGACAACAGTATGACAGTAAAAGTTTCAATGTCTGCATCTTAGCCACTGGTGAATATATATCATCCACAACTTCCTTTTGTTGAAAACCCTCTTACAACTAGTCTTGCTTTATAAGTGTTATCTGATTTTTTTGTATAAACCCACTTTACATCAAGAGCATTTACATTCTCTGGTTTCTTTACTAGTTTCCATGTTTTGTTTTGATACAAACAGTCAATCTCCTTGTCCATTGCTTGTTTCCAATACACTGACTCTTTACAATTAATCGCCTTCCTAGAAATTATCTGGACTATCAGCACAACAAAAGTTTACATAAATGATATTACTATAGACATAATCATTAAATCTATCCTGGCATTTTTCATTTTCTACCTGACCTAGTCAATTTACATTTATCACTGTTTAAACCTCCTTTAACATCTCCTTCTTTCCTTTCCTCATCTACAGATTCATTTTCATCACTAGAATCACTCTCTGAATCATAACCCTTTAAGTGGATAAGTTTAACATTATTCTCTACAATATCAACATGTCTTGCAACAACAATTTTATTATTCACTAATACTCTGTATCCAACTTCACTATAACCTAATAAAATTCCCATATCAGCTTTACGATCCCATTTAGACTTTCTCAATTGTTCAGGTACTCTTACAAAAACTTTACTACCATATAGCTTCAGATGTTTAACATTTGGTTTCTTTCCTAGTAAAATTTCATAGGGAGTTTTCTTTTCAATAGTATTAGCTAAAGTTCTGTTTTTAAGATAAACTGCTGTACAAACTACTTCAGGCCAGAACCTCCTATCTACTTTTGCTTCAGCTAGCAAACACTGTGACATATCTATGATAGATCTATTATATCTTTCAGCCGTACCATTTAACTCATGTACATAGGGAGGGCAAACATTTAAAACAATTCCTTTTTCCTTTACAAATCGATAAACATCAGAATTTAAATATTCCTTTCCATTATCACATCTCAGTTTCTTACTAGTTTTACCTGTCAAATTTTCAATTTCATTTACATATGCAACTAGACAAGTCATAAACTTGACTTTTTGATTTGATAGGGTACACACGAGCTGCTTTGCTATAATCATCTATAAAAGTTAGAAAGTATCTTTCACCATTCAAACCAAGAGTTGAGTGAGGCCCATTTAAATCAGTGTGAATAATTTCTAAAATTCCTTCTGCTTTGCTTCTATTATTTTCAAAAGGTAAATTGCGCATTTTGTTTTCAATTACAAACTTTACACTTCATATATTCAGACTCTAAACTTTTAGGTAAACCAACTGCTAATTGATATTTACACAAAGTATTTAAATAGTTAAAATTTACATGCCCTAATATGCGATGCCATCTCTCCTTTTCAGTCATAGAATCACTGTTACTCACAATATTTACATTAACATCTTCCTTAAAAATGCTACTTGTCATTTTATACAGATTACCTTCCTTCATAGCAATTGCAATTAGCCTGTTATTTCCATCGAAAAACTTTTGAAACATTTCCTACAGATACAATCTTGTGCTTGTCTGTTACTTTCGCATAACTAATCAAGTTTCTACTCATGTCTTTAACATAAAATACATTTTCCATATTAATTTGAATCAATTTACCATAAACTGAAAAATAACTAACTACATTTCCTATCTTAGTTGCTTTCAAAATTTTCCCATCAGCAATCTTTACCTCTACAGGCTTATCTAAAGTTACACACTCAGAAAAATACTCTTCATTATTTACAACATGATCTGTACAACCACTATCCAATAACCAATCAATTTTAATATTTTCTTTGTTACCTATGTTCATTTTATTTTGCACCATCAAGCTCCTAACCTCTGTTACAAAACTGCCTGTTGCACTTTCACTTTGGTGGTATACTTCACCATGCCGATACTGGCCGTTTCTGGATCCCGTTGCACTTACACTTTCACTTTGTTGGCATTCTTGACTTCGCCGATACCAGTCGTTTCTGGATCCCTTGTGCTTACTTCTGCTCCATGGTTGATCATTGTTGTGACCTCTGAAGTTTCCACCTTGATGGTTACTTCCTCTGCTGCTTCTTTGATACTGTCTGCTGTGATTCCATGTGCCTCTTTCATTTTCTTCATTTCGACGACGACAATCTCTCTTGAAACGTCCTCTTCTTCCGCAGCCCCAACACAATTGTTCCTGTACGACTTGTACCAGATTTTCTCATACTATGGAATGCATTTGTTTTTACAGATTCACTTTCACCTTTGTCTTTCAAGTCCATTAATCGAATTTTACTTTTAACAAATTCAACAGTTTGATCTTCTTCTTTCAAAACATCGACCAAGTCACCAATGTAGCTCAAACAATCGGCAAAGTTCTTAACATGTAGTTTAATTTTTCTTTCTCAGGTCACTTTAGCCGCAGCAGCTTTCAATTCATTTACTGTCTTTCAAAATCACTAAAGAATGTCGCTGTTTCGTTGTAGTCTTTTAACTTCAATTTTTCCAGTTTGTTTCTACAAATTATTTGAAGTGCAGTCGATTCCTTGGAGTATAATTCGTCGAACTTAGTCATTATTTCATATGCATTCACTTTATCACTCACAAACTCAAGTTGCTTATTCGTAATAGCACTATAGATGTAGTTTACTGCCTTCAGATTTTCTTCTTCCCAAATTTCAGCATTATCCATACTTGTTTTCTCTCTTTAAGCCACTGTATAACATTTCTTCATCTTTAAATACATCGTTATTCTTTTCTTCCAATTTCCATAGTCCTCGCCGTCAAAGCACGGTATTACAATGTCAGCCATTATTACTTGAAATCAAACTTCCTTGAATACACGAAAGCCACAGACCTTTTTTTCAACCATTTAACCACTCAAGCACTCAACCATGGCTCGGCTACCATGTTAAATAATGTTCACCACACAATAAGGTCTGCTGTAATAATAATACGTTTATTGAGGCACACACACTACAACTTTATATCCACATGTTTTCTGTTCAACAGCCAGACAACGACCCTCAAACTCATGTACAATTTCAAAGATACATCTCCAAAGATACATCAAGCACCAGAACATTCCTCACAGATATAAATGTACAATACTCAACAAACATAATTTTTATGAAAAAATTCATAGATAATTTATTGGAAGAGTTTGAGGATAAGGAAGACGGTTTAGATAAAGTTCCTATAATAAGCTAAATGCTTTTAACACACACACATAGATGCTCTTATTGATTCTGGATCTGGGGTTTTATGCCTGGCGGAGGGACTGTTTAGTGAAATTGAGAACGCTAACCAAGTAGAAGTGTTACCTGTTAATAGTATGATAGATATTACAGCCCCTGGCTCTCAAATAAAAAGAATTAAGCTGGAAATGTTGATGGAAAGGAGTATAGTAGCAGTGAATGTGGAAATACCCATGTATGTTGTACCTAATTTGAATGTTAATTGCATTCCAGGGATGGATTGACTAACAAAACTAAGAGCTGTTATAGACTGTGGGGAAAGTAACTTGCGGATCAAGTTTGATAGTGTGGAATACAGGATTAATTTTGAAAAGTCTGTTTCGAATGGGATCTAAGTAGTTACTCATGTGAATGTTATATATATAAGAATGCCAGTGTAGTTAGGGTTCGAGAGAAAATGTTACCACCACTTTTTATGAATGTGTTAAGACAGAGTACTGAGAGTAATAGATTGGTTGCAAGTCATGAAACAAGTGAAGAGAAGGTTTCAAATTATCTTAATAATATAAGGAAGTTGCGATCAGACCAGCAGGAAAAGCTGAAATGTCTAATTGAGGAATATAGGGATGTCTTTTCTGACATGCTAGGTTTGATAAAAAATTACCAGTGTAAGTTTACTGTAAAATCTGAAGACCCTTTCTTTATTGAGTCTTATTCAATCCCTTTAATCAAGAGAGATGAAGTAAATAAAGAAATAAATCAAATGTTGGAATGGAGATTATAGAGAGGTCAAGAAGCGCCTACAACAATCCTCTTGTAGTTGTTATTAAAGAAGAAAATTCTGTGTGACTAGTGTTGGATGCACACCCCATAACCAAACATCTAGTTACAAAATAGGATCACCCTCCACCTATCAGTGAGTTATTACACAAATTTAAAGTTAGAAGATATATCTCTTCTATCAATATGACTGTAATAATAATAATAAAATTTTTTCTAGCCAATATGCTTGTGATACAAGTTTCTAGCAAAGTCAATACAAAAGGTACATTCATACATATATTTTTTACAATTGATCAAGTTTAACAAGACCTTATTACATAGATAAGATTTTATTCCAATTTTGAATTCATTCCCAGTCAATATCTTTAGATGAGCTGGAAGCTTATTATATAGCCTGGCTCCCATTTCATAGGCACTCTTACCTGCTGCCTTAGAGTTATGTCTTTTGATATGAAGGTCTGTCTTGGTACGAGTGTTATATTTATGAATTTCACTATTTGTGTGGTTAAAGTGAGGATTACCTTGAATCAATAGTAAAACCCTATATACATATAGTGAAAATACCGTAAGAATATTTTCCTATGTAAATATTTATCTGCATGATTCTTTTCTATCTAGCTTGTACATTATTCTAATACATCTTTTCTGCAGTAGTAACAATCGATGCATATTGATATGACAACAAGCTCCCCAGACTTCAATACCATACATCATATGTGGAAAGATTATTCCATAGTATGCAGTTTTTAGCATATTGCTGTCCAAGACTTTTGATAAATGGTTGATTAGAAAAATGCCTATACTCACTTTTTTGCATACAAAATCAACATGTGGCTTCCATGTTAGGAACTTGTCAACATATATTCCTAGGAACTTGTATTCATATGTTTCATATATGCTTCCTTCACTAGTTATTAATCTTAATTTATTGTCTATATCATGATTTCTTAATTCAAACTTTATTAAACATGTTTTTTTCTTATTACAAATTAATCAATTTACATCAATGTATTCTGATAACTCATTTGAGGTCTTAGTAGCAGTTGTCTCTAAGGTGGAATCATTGCTATCCCAGCAAATTGCTGTAGTGTCATCTGTATATATTATAATTCTACTTTTATTTGGTATATCCATATCATTTATATACAAAACAAATAGTAAAGGACCATGTACAGATCCCTGAGGGACACCACATCTAACTACACCCATTTTTGATTTTACCTTACTTACTGATTCACCATTTTTAAAATAAATTTCTGTGTATTGAGGTCTATTTTGGATGTAGGATGACAGTAGTTTATTAGCTAGTCCTCAAATTCCATAATTTTCTAATTTGCGAAGTAGTAGGTGGTTATCAACACAATTAAATGCTTTTGAGAGGTCTAGGAATAATCCAGCAACTTTATATTTTTTATCTAATTTTTCTAAAACCTCATGTATAAACTGAGTTACAGCAGAAGTAGTGGATAACCCCTTCTGAAAACCATACTGGAAGGGATTAATGATGCTATTTTGTAATATGAAGTTCAAGGGCGTAGCCAGGATTTTGTTTATGGGGGGGGGGCAGGCAAGAGAAAACTGATAATATGTATGCTAAAAAAACTTTTATTTATGTAATAGATATATATTGTATTAATTGAATAATTAATTAATATTATTATATTTTAATTAATTACAATTTAATTAATTAGTACATATAATTATACCAATAATAAATTTCGAGCTACTTCATCTGCAATTTTATCACAATTTTCTTGTAAAAGTTTTCTGTGTACACCAAGCAGGTCAGTTGGATCTCTAGAATATTTCCATCTTATTTAACTCTTTCATAAGGTCTAGTTCTTTAAGATTTTCCATTGTCATACCCTTGTCCTTCCATAGTTTATACCATAGTGCGACTTCATAATCAAAAAATTTTAACTAGTATCATTGGCTGAAAAATCGTGATTTTTTTTTTTAATCAACCTATGAGTTACTTAAACTTTAGCTGGGATGTAGCTAGGGACTGCAATCCAGCAATGCGGGATCTGGCATCATTTGGCAGTCTGGCGGATCCAGCACCTAACTAAGCGGATCCGCAATCCGTAAAATAGGGCGAAAACATGTTTCAGTCTTCGTCACCGTGTCTCACTTTCGTCAATTTCCGGTCCGACTCGTTCTTTACCAGTTGTATCGCCCCGTTTAACTGTATCCTTCAAGTTGACATTTGACTCACGGCAACAAATGTGTGTTGTGTGTTTGTGTTGTGTGCAGTACTGTAATTCGAGTTATGTCGTCCTATGGCAAAACTAGCTCCCAGATCGTACACACAGAAAAGATACAACTAGAGATGTTTCTGAGGAGTAAGTAAAAACAATACAAAAAGAAGGTTACAGCTATTGACAGATGTTTCTTAATCTAGTGCATATATGATGTGTTAAAATGTTTTTCTCATAAACTGAACTTCTTTTCAAAAAGTGGATTTCTATTTCCTAATTCTTCTAATTCTATAAGATCTATGATGACAAAGTTTTCAAATGACATAATTGCTCAGTTTGAATATTTCAAGAAACAATTGCGAATATTTTCGTCGAATGTTTGATGAGTAGACGACCAAAAAAAAAAAAAAATCACCTATATTTAAGGCGGGACCACACGCTAGCTAAACCTCGTCAAGCCGGCACAAATTGAAACGTGTTGATAGAGCATTTAACTTGACTTGTGTAGGCTGGTACTTGTGGCTGATCCAATCGAGTGTCTGGTTTTTGGCACAAATCTAAGAAAGTTTGCGGCAAGTGCTTGTAAAGTGCTACTCGTTTCTGCGGACTTGATACACTTTGTGCACTGACGGCGGACAGACATGCGTTCCTGTTTGTTGTGATAGAAGTGCCGCAGGAAAAATGAGTAATTGGTTCAACAACGATATTTCACATTCCTTGAATGCATATCTCTTCCGGCAGAAGTTATCAAGATGGCTCATAAAGAAGCGTGGACACCGAGCGTAGTGGGTGAGCAATTAACGCTCTGGCCTCGCATTCGGCAGGACGCTGGATCGAATCCTCATCCGGGCATTGAGATTTGCAGTTTCCATTGTTTCTCCAAATCACTCTAGACGAATGCCGGGAATCTTCCTTCAGAAAAATGCCAAATCCGAATTCTTTCCCATTCCTTGCCCCATGTCCTTTCCCGCCTCTAATGACCTCGTTGCTGACAAGGCGTAAAGTCATAAGCAAAATAAAAAGTCATAAAGTAGCTCATTAAAGTTATTTTCCATAAATTTTCTGCAGTCAAAAAATAATTGATATAGACATTATAATACTGTAAATACAATCATTATTATACTATTTCAATTATAAAACAATAATTTCATATAGGCCCCTAATTATATTCAATGAAATACATACATGAAACTACATACTAAACATAGTTAAATGAATGAAATTATACCTGGAACGGTTTCTATGGATTTTTAACATCCACCATCTTCTTCGCCGCCTTTCTCGTTATATTTTCATTTTCGTTTAAATTTTTATGATAAATATAGGTTAAACAAAAATTTATATCCAACACAACATCGAAGTCCCTCACGCTTTCTTCTCCAAAACATACCAGCGCATTCGCAAGCGTGTGGCTGTCAATGTTCGGCTCCCCACAATTATCCAAGCGTTTGTAAAGGTTTGGAGTTTTCGGCAAGTGCCAAGCGTGTGGACCCGGGGTTATGGTCACCGCAAAGCAACACATTTTAATATCAGCTTGCTTAGAATACAGGGTTCGTGCACCACGGAACCTTGCATCAGTTTGGTCAAGGAACGATTGACAGGCTTTGGTGTTGCTGTTGAAATTGCTGTTATCGGCAAAAGATCTAATGGAACAAGCGTCATGGAAAACGTTCTGCCTTCGTACCTGCAATTGCACTTTTCACACAGCACACAATTGGCAGTTGTCGATATTTTATACCCTTCCCCCCCCCCAAAAAAAAAAACACTGAAAGAAATTGAGAGCATAGAAAAAACTTTCACTCGGACGTAGACCACAAAGACCTGGACGCTACAATTGAAGCAAAAAGTGTGATCGTAGCACTGGATATTCAACATAGGTGTTCCCAGATATGATGATCTCAAAAAAAGTGCAGAAAGTTGCTAAGTTTTTCAATTTTTTGTTTATTTATGACCATTTCAATCAAACCAACGAATGGGGAGGCGGAAAGGGCTTTCTCGGCTGCTGGCTATATATGAAATTCTTTGCAAATAAAGTGATAATTGGATATTTTTAAAGTGACAGAAAGTTCGAGTAACAAATTAATTAGACTATACTAGCAGAGGCAAGTAAGTCTGCAAGCAACAATGATTAAATTTTAATTTCAAATTAGTGGCTTTGGCATCTACAGAAAATTTATTTTCAGGAAGGTACCCAGCAACTGGGCTGTAACACAGTATGTAGCAGTATAGGTACGACCACAGAATGAGAAACAACTTGACCGTTGTACCGACCCAACTTATATCCGAGCACCTAGGACAAACATACTGTAAAGTCAAACCGAACATGGTGGTGTAACGGATAGCGTTCTGGCCTCGCATTCGGGAGGACGGCGGTTCGAATCCCCGTCCGGGCATCCAGATTTGGGTTTTCCGTGGTTTCCCCAGATCACTCCAGGTGAATGCCGGGATGCTTCCTTCAAAAGGCCATGGCCGAATTCCTTCCCATTCCTTGCCCCCATCCTTTCCCGTCTCTAAAGACCACGTTGTTAAAAAGGGACGTTAAACTGTTAAAAAAAAAAAAATCAAGAGTAATAAATATTTTGTCACAAATTAGCTCTTACATATAGACTTTTTCACAATCGCTTGATAGTAATAAATATAAATAAAATACATACGAATGCAGATAATTATAGTTATTAAATAAAAGTCATACTTTTTGTATGTACTGTATGTAATATTATATTAAAAGCCATCGTTAGCCTTACGGAAAATACAAATTAATTACTTTAAAGAACAGATTATTAGCGCGCTCTCTGGTTATATCACAGTATAAACGATCGGATGCGTTGTGTGCGGGTCGAGTCAGCCTGAAATCTATCGATATTTAATCGCAGTTAAGACGGGATGTATTTGTTCGAGTTGGCTCGCGCGGCACAGCGACAGTTTGTTGCCATGGATAACAAAAACGGCCGCCTTTTAATACAATTGTACGGTGACAAATTTTTTTGTGTAATAGCAAATGTGCAGCCTAATCAGACTCAGATGGTATCACCTCCATCACTACCACAACCGTCACTTGAAACTCCAATCAACGAATCTATAGAATCGCCAAATGACAGAATCAACATAATACCTTTTACCTAAGTAAGGAGTAAGTTCTCGTTAAGAATGGCAACAGAAAATTGAATAGCAATAAAAAAATTAGTATTAAACGGTTGCTATTACCTTATCTTTGACCATTCTTTCAGAGCTTCGCATAGTGCGCCAGAAACATCTGTTCAAATAAATGATTGTTTTGACTCTCGAAAAAGGTAATGCAGGTTAGTACACGAGTCTCAAATTACTAGAAATCTTGAAGTCACAGCATTTATCAGTAACTGAAATGCCTCCCGAAATTGAGTGCACTGGCTCAATTATTTATTTTAGAAACTCTGATTGTCAATCTCGTAAAATTTGTTATTATATCATCGATGGTTTCATATCTAATGTCTTCCTTGAGTTTCTCGCCATACAGTATTCAATTAAAATACAATTTCTATATCCACCAAATCATTTTTCGTTTAGGTTTCTAGTATACATTGTATCGGACCACATTGAAAGTTGCGGCTATTCGCGCACTTGAAATGTCCACTGTGGCTTCACAAAAAGACGGTGCCTGGATAATCAGTTTGGCGCGCTCGAACATGGCTCGCGTAGCAGCCGCTCATACTCAATACGCAGCATAGGGACCGTCCATTAACCACGTAGCTCCATTTTGGCCTCCTGTGACCCCCCCTCCCCCCACGTAGCCCAACGTTGCTTTTGTCTATCCCCCTCCCCCCAAGTAGCTTTTTCTCATAATGATTCCTGAAGTCATTTTTGTACTGTTTTCTCTTGTCAGGCTATCATAAATTACAAGCGGGGATAATAAAATGACGGAAATAATTATTCACATGCTTCTGTATGTTCTCTATCTTGATATGAATTAAAAGCTACGTGGCCTGGCTGGGAAATCCCCCTCTTTTAAGTAGCCCAGCGTAGCTTTCCAGCCAACCCCTCCCCCTCTAGACCGAGCCACGTAGTTTATGCACAACCCTTTAAGGCCGGTTCACACTGTGCGGTTTTCACCACAGTAGAAACTTAACCGGCCCCGCCTACAGAATTTGAGGTGTTTACATATTCGGCGGTAGAACTGTTGCTGCTATTACAGCGGTAAAATTTTCGCTGCTATGAAGCTGGCAAAAGATGACGTGGTCGGACGTCAGTACCTTTCTTTGATGAACTGAGTTTCATTTTGTTAATTTAATTAATTTGGTGTTTATTACTTCGTAGTTAAGTTTTAAAATTTGCTATTTTGAAGGTTCCATAGCCATAGAATAGGAAAAGAAAAAGCCAAAGGAAAACAGAATATTTGAGGAACGACGACACCAAGTTTTTCAATTATTTTGGGATGTTTATTTCAACAGTTGCTTGCGAAACTTAAGTACGACATTCAAAGGAGGAATACCCAGTTGATGAATTGTATTTAACGTGTGGAAATGATGGCAATCTCCTTGAAGTAAGCAGATTTCTCATGGGCCTACTATAAATAAATATTTAATTTCATATAATTCCAATCCGCTATATTTATTTTATGTTAATTACGGTGAAAACTTCTTGAGGTGAATATGTATAGATGTACAAGAAAAGTTTGAAAAATACACTATGCCATATAATGGCTAAGACTTACATTTATTTGTTAACTAATTCATATACTTCACTGTGTATCAAATCTCAGTGTTGAGTTTATATTGCTTTTATACTTACAAGCACAATCGACTAGTTAAACTTTTGTGATTAAATTGTAATCTGTTAAGTGTTTTAATAACTATTACTTTACAAAGAAAAATCGAAAGTAAATGGCGAAGATGATGGCCGAAGTTACTGAACACCTTGTCTCACTGTATTCGTCACTGCTGTGTTAGAAGAAAAGAAGAAGAAGAAGAAGAAAAGAGGAAAAAATGTCGATCCACAGAATTTCGAATGTTGAAAGTTTTCCTTGGCAAATGTCTAAGATATGAGGACATAGTTATATAGTATTAAACATCAAATCTTTCTATAAAATGAGATTCAACATTTTTCAACTTCCAGTTGAAGCTCTAAAAATTTATTTAAATACGTGATCAAAAAGTTTACTACCCAAATGCATTTTTCCTCATTTTTCATTTCGTCAAAATCATTCCTAATTTCAAGGCACACTTCTTTCCAAGCGTTTCCTGGTAGCGTTCCGATCTTTAAAAGAATCTATAGTTTTATCTCTTAAAACTGCTAACGAAATGAGAAGATCAGTATCCATCATCACTTAACATACATTACGATTTTAAATAAAATAAATGTTAACTTTAACAGACTGAAAGCGCACAAGGCGGTTAAAAAATCGCCGAGTGTGCAAGCGCCTATTTGACTACATGAACCACTGTCTGGATGGGGCGGTGAAATTACCGTCGAATGTAGTGGCAGCGCACGGCTGCATTCCTGCCGTCGACGGCTGCTCTGCCTTGGGTGTAAGCCCAGTGTGTAAGCTCCCATTTGATCCCTCGCACCACTACTGGAACGACGGCGACGGAAACTGTCCGCCGCGGCCGAAACCGCCCAGTGTGTAACCGATCTGAGAGTCGTCCAGCAGCGCCGTACGTGGCCCGTTGTTCTGCCTCGCCCTCGCTAACATCTGTTTTCACCCGCAAATAGCAGTAGAAAGCAGGTTTAAATCGAACGAATTAATTTTTGAAAGTTACTTAACATTGTTTACTCTTCGGTTCGGCAGCACCCTCATCGATCGCAAACCGTGTCCAGCTAGGGGTGGGGGGGGGTCAGTTGCCCCCCCCCCTGCCCGTACCTGGCTACGCCCTTGCAGTTCATCAAAAGAAGGTACTGAGGTCCGACCAGGTCATCTTTTGCCAGCTTCATAGCAGCGAAAATTTTCCGCTGTAATAGCAGCAACAGTTCTACCACCGAATATGTAAACACCTCAAATTCTGTAGGCGGCGACGGTTAAGTTTCTACTGTGGTGAAACCGCACAGTGTGAACCGGCCTTAAGGGGTTGTGTATAAACTACGTGGCTCGGTCTAGAGGGGGAGGGGTTTGCTGGAAAGCTACGCTGGGATACTTAAAAGAGGGGGATTTCCCAGCCAGGGCCACGTAGCTTTTAATTCATATCAAGATAGAGAACATACAAGAAGCATGTGAATTATTATTTCCGTCATTTTATTATCCCCGCTTGTAATTTATGATAGCCTGACAAGAGAAAACAGTACAAAAATGACTTCAGGAATCAGTATGAGAAAAAGCTACTTGGGGGGAGGGGGAGAGACAAAAGCAAACGTTGGGCTACGTGGGGGGAAGGGGGGTTCACAGGAGGCCAAAATGGAGCTACATCTACATCTACATATATACTCTGCAATTCACAAAATTGTGGGTGGCAGAGGGTGCTCAGCACCAAAGCTAATCTCTTTGCTGTGCATTCCAATCCCTAATGGTACGAGGGAAAAAAGAATTCATATAAGAATCAGTCCGGCACCTTATTTCTCTAATTTTATCTTTCCTGTCCTTCCGACTCAAATAGGTTGGTGGAAGAAGTATTTCACTACACTCATGAGTGAAAGTTGGAGTACGCATGTTTTCCAATAAGTTTAAACGAAACGTTTGTCGTCTATCTACCAGAGACTCCCAACCTAATCTACTAATCAGTTCTGTGACGCTTTCATAAGGACTGTAGCAAGCGGTCACGAATCGAGCGGCTCTTCTCTGTACTTTCTCTATACTTTCGATCAATCCCTTACGAAACGGGTCCCAAATGGCACAACAATAATCCAAATGTGGACGCACAAGAGATTTGTACGCTATCTCCTTTGTTTGTTCATTACAATTTTTCAAGATTCGACCTATGAATCGCAGCCTAGAATTTGCTCTACCTACTAACGAATTAATGTGTATGTCCCATTTCATGTTCCTTTGTACTGTTACTCCCAAATATTTCATAGAATCGACCATATCAATAACTGTATTGTTTAACTCGTATTTCTGAACAATCGGATTCTTTTTGTTAGTTATGCTCATTGTCTTGCACTTTTTACAAGTTTAGAGTAAGTTGCCACTCAGCGCACCAAGCCAAAATAACATCCAGATCGCGCTGAATTTCTAAGCAATCGGCCAAATTTCTTACTTCCCTATAAATAACCGCATCATCAGCAAACAATCTAAAAAGGCTTTTCACTTTGTCTCCGAGATCGTTTATAAAAATTAAGAAAAGAAGTGGTCCTATTACACTTCCTTGAGGTACACCCGATGTAACATCTAGATTAGAAGAACTTTCTCCTTCAACGACAACATACTGCGACCGACCAGTTAGAAAATCCTTTATCCATTCACAAAGCTGATCCGATATACCGTACGCTCGAAGCTTCGCTAAAAGGCGGTTGTGTGGCACAGAGTCAAAGGCTTTCTGGAAATCTAAAAAAATTGCATCTACTTGTGAACCTGCATCGATAACTTTCATTACGTCGTGTGTAAATAGGGCCAGCTGTGTTTCACATGATCTTTTCTTCCGAAATCCAGTGTTGATTTGTTGTAAGCAAATTATTATCATCTAGAAAATTCATAATGTTCGAGCATATAATATGCTCCATAACTCTACTACAAACAGATGTTATAGATATGGGACGATAGTTCCCAGGATCACTTCGATCACCTTTTTTGAAAATCGGAGTTACTTGCGCGATTTTCCAGTCTGAAGGTACTTTTCGCTCTTCTAATGATTTACTGAATATATCAGACAGAAATGGCCCGATTTCCTGCCGCATACTCTGAAAATACTCTTACTGGAATTCCATCCGGGCCCGGTGCTTTCCCCCACTTCAGGAGCTCTAATTGCTTAATGATACCTGCAGTATCTATTCGTAATGATTCCATCACCGACTCGCCACGGCGTGGGAAAACGGGAATACTATCCTTATGTTCATTTGTAAATGAATTTTTGAATACAGTATTTAGTACGTTAGCTTTATCGCGGCTTTCATTAACCTCGGAACCTTCACGAATTAGTGCTGGAATATTGCTGTTGGTACAATTAACTTTTCGTACATACGACCAAAATTTCTTTGGGTTTTCTGTGAGACTCTTAGAGAGAGAGTTGGAGTGAAAATCGTTAAAGGCCTCGCGCATTACATTCTTAATACGTCCTCTTAAATCAGCTAAGGTTTCTAAATCGCTGCGACACCCCTTCCTTCTTGAGCGTGCGTGTATTTTCCTTGTTTTTTGAGTAATCTTTTGACTTCGCATGTGTACCACGGTGGATCATCCTCTCCCTTTATTGTCCGCTTTGGTATATGTATTTCCATGCCTTCCCTGACTATATGTATAAAACGATGCCACATCTCTTCAACGGTGTCCTTTGTTGACTTGAAGTTATGGTATTTATTCCTCAGGTAGGTTCTAAAACACTCCTTTGAGGCCTTACTGAATCTGTATACAATCCGCCCTTTTTTCCTTTTCGCCTCGGTCATTAATTTGATAGTCGCAATTACCGCTTTGTGATCGCTTATTCCTGTGGTCGTTGAAATGTCGGTGAATAATTCTGGCCTGTTGGTAACCAGCAAGATCTAAAATGTTTTCGCTACCGTTATGACACCGCGTAGGTTCATTAACTAGCTGCTCGAGATGATTATCTGACAACAACTCGAGAATTACTTCAGAAGCTGCCTTATCCCTGCTACCTGTGATGTGAACGTAATTACGCCAGTCAATATAAGGCAGATTGAAGTCGCCTCCTAGAATCATAGCATGATCCTTAAAACGCTAGCTATACTATTTACATTATTTCTTAACTCCTCGACGATAGCTATAGTCGAATCAGGTGGACGGTAGAAGGCAGCCTATGATGAGTTTTGACCCAGCAACGTTGAGTTTAATCCATATGATTTCACAGATTCGTATCGACGTCTATTTCATTACATGGGAGAAATTTACTCACAGCTATAAATACCCCACCTCCATGAGAATGTAATCTGTCTTTACGAAAAACGTTCATGCTATCTTTAAAAGTTTCGGCGGAACTTATTTCGGTTTCAACCAACTTTCTGTACCGATAACGATATCCGCTTCTGTACTACAAATAACGCTTTCAAGTTCCGGTTGTTTGTTACAAACGCTTCTACAGTTAATTACGAGAACTTTTAACTGACGAGATTCTTTACGTTGCTCCTACATTCCGGTGTTGTATCTGATTGGGTTGCCCGTAACTGAATTTCGTGTTTCGGGTCTTCCTCCCTCAGCCTAAAAAACCACCCAGTGCATTCCACACGGCCCCTGCCACCCGTGTAGCCGATTCACGTGTGTAGTGCACACCTGACCTATTAAGGGGAACCCTACAAGACTCGACCCTATGGCGAAGATCGAGAAATCTGCAGCCAATGTCATCACAGAAACGTCGTAGTCTCTGGTTCAGCCCCTCAATACGGCTCTGAACCAGAGGTCCACAATCAACTCTGTCTACGATGCTACAGATGGTAGCTCTGCCGATATCTTGCGGTCACTGGCCACAGAGGTTCACCCTTTCAGCCAGCCGCCGGAAGGAAGAGAGGATAACCTCCGACCCAAGGCGACAGGCATCATTGGTGCCGACATGAGCCACAATCTGTAGTTGGCTACACCCCGTCCCTTCTATGGCATCCGGGATGGCCTGTTCCACATCTCGGATCAGGCCACCCGGAATACACACTGAATGGACGTTGGATTTCTTCCCCGAGGAATCCGCCATTTCCCTAAGGGGCTCTAATAACCGCCTAACATTAGAGCTCCCAACTACCAGAATGCCCTTCTGCGTTTGCTCAGACCTGGCGGGCTGGGGGGCCGTCAACTCGCAGGATGACAATTGTGGGACTGAGTCAGCCTCCGACAATACATCAAACCGGTTGGACAGACGAACAAGTTTAGCGTCTTGGCCTTTAAGCCTGTTCGACTGCCCCCGTGTTCGGCTTCGAAGTCTAGAAGCCATACGCCAGTCACCAACAGGCGACTGCGGCACAGCATCCAACACTTCAGCCTGGGTTGCAGGTACGACAGTCGATATGGGAGAATCTGTGATAGGCTTGGCTATATCAGTTTCCCCACATCACATCTGCTGCAGCCTTTTACGGCAGCTTCCAGCTGCGTAACTTTCGCTAACACAGCTGCAAGCCTGAGGCGCGCAGATCAGCCACCTCAGCTCGCGTCTGCACACAGCAATCACAGTCCCTAGACATACTGCTTTTGAAAAACGCAAAAAAGATAGGAAACAAAAAAAGTACAGAAAAAGGAACAGAAACTCGAAATAACCTGTACTTCCTACAAAATATATACACTCGGAGATTGCACTAATCAAATCCCCCACACCACTACAGATAAAATATAACAATAAAATACGCTACTGCACTCGGCAACTGTTCAAACGCTACTACGTACTGTCTACAAAATGTAAACACTCAGAGATTACACTATTCAAATACCCACACCACTACAGATATAAAAACAACAACGAAATACGCTACTGCACTCGCTGACTGTTCAAACGCTACTAACGACCACTGTTTACAAAATGTAAACACTCAGAGATTACACTATTCAAATACCCACACCCACCACAGATATAAAAAACAACAACAAAATACGCTACTGCACTCGCTGACTGTTCAAACGCTACTAACAACCACTGTTACAAAATGTAAACAATCAGAGATTACACTATTCAAATACCCACACCACTACAGATATAAAAACAACAACAAAATACGCTACTGCACTCGCTGACTGTTCAAACGCTACTAACGACCACTGTTTACAAAATGTAAACACTCAGAGATTACACTATTCAAATACCCACACCACTACAGATATAAAACAACCAACAAAATACGCTACTGCACTCGCTGACTGTTTCAAACGCTACTAACGACCACTGTTTACAAAATGTAAACACTCAGAGATTACACTATTCAAATGCCCACACCACTACAGATAAAATATATACAATAAAATACGATACTGCACTCGGCAACTTTTCAAACGCTACTAACTAGTACCGTCTACAAAATGTAAACACTCAGAGATTACTCTATTCAAATACCCACACCACTACATATATAAAAACAACAAGAAATACGCTACTGCACTCGCTGACTGTTCAAACGCTACTAACGACCACTGTTTATAAAATGTAAACACTCAGAGATTACACTATTCAAATACCCACACCACTACAGATATAAAAACAACAACAAAATACACTACTGCACTCGCTGACTGTTCAAACGCTACTAACGACCACTGTTTACAAAATGTAAACACTCAGAGATTACACTATTCAAATACCCACACCACTACAGATATAAAAACAACAACAAAATACGCTACTGCACTCGCTGACTGTTCAAACGCTACTAACGACCACTGTTTAAATAATGTGGTTTATGGACGGTCCCTACGCTGCGTATTGAGTATGAGCGGCTGCTGCGGGAGCGATGTCCGAGCGCGCCAAACCGATTATCCAGGCACCGTCTTTTTGTGAAGCCACAGTGGACATTTCAAGTGCGCGAATAGCCGCAACTTTCAATGTGATCAGACACACTGTATACTAGAAACCTAAACGAAAAATGATTTGGTGGATATAGAAATTGTATTTTAATTGAATACTGTATGGCGAGAAACTCAAGGAAGACCATTAGATATGAAACCATCGATGATATAATTAACAAATTTTACGAGATTGACAATCAGAGTTTCTAAAATAAATAATTGAGCCAGTGCACTCAATTTCGGGAGGCATTTCAGTTACTGATAAATGCTGTGACTTCAAGATTTCTAGTAATTTGAGACTCGTGTACTAACCTGCATTACCTTTTTCGAGAGTCAAAACAATCATTTATTTGAACAGATGTTTCTGGCGCACTATGCGAAGCTCTGAAAGAATGGTCAAAGATAAGGTAATAGCAACCGTTTAATACTAATTTTTTTATTGCTATTCAATTTTCTGTTGCCATTCTTAACGAGAACTTACTCCTTACTTTGGTAAAAGGTATTATGTTGATTCTGTCATTTGGCGATTCTATAGATTCGTTGATTGGAGTTTCAAGTGACGGTTGTGGTAGTGATGGAGGTGATACCATCTGAGTCTGATTAGGCTGCACATTTGCTATTACACAAAAAAATTTGTCACCGTACAATTGTATTAAAAGGCGGCCGTTTTTGTTATCCATGGCAACAAACTGTCACTGTGCCGCGCGAGCCAACTCGAACAAATACATCACGTCTTAACTGCGATTAAATATCGATAGATTTCAGGCTGACTCGACCCGCACACAACGCATCCGATCGTTTATACTGTGATATAACCCAGAGAGCGCGCTAATAATCTGTTCTTTAAAGTAATTAATTTGTATTTTCCGTAAGGCTAACGATGGCTTTTAATATAATATTACATACAGTACATACAAGAAGTACGACTTTTATTTAATAACTATAATTATCTGCATTCGAATGTATTTTATTTATATTTATTACTATCAAGCGATTGTGAAAAAGTCTATATGTAAGAGCTAATTTGTGACAAAATATTTATTACTCTTGACTTTACAGTATGTTTGTCCTAGGTGCTCGGATATAAGTTGGGTCGGTACAACGGTCAAGTTGTTTCTCATTCTGTGGTCGTACCTATACTGCTACATACTGTGTTACAGCCCAGTTGCTGGGTACCTTCCTGAAAATAAATTTTCTGTAGATGCCAAAGCCACTAGTTTGAAATTAAAATTTAATCATTGTTGATTGCAGACTTACTTGCCTCTGCTAGTATAGTCTAATTAATTTGTTATTCGAACTTTCTGTCACTTTAAAAATATCCAATTATCACTTTATTTGCAAAGAATTTCATATATAGCCAGCAGCCGAGAAACCCCTTTCCGCCTCCTCATTCGTTGGTTTGATTGAATGGTCATAAAATAAAAAAAAATTGAAAAACTTAGCAACTTTCAGCACTTTTTTGAGATCATCATATCTGGGAACACCTTTGTGGAATATCCAGTGCTATGATTACGCTTTTGCTTCAATTGTGGCGTCCAGGTCTTTGTGGTCCTAAGTCCGAGTGGAAAGTTTTTCTATGCTCTCAATTTTCTTTCAGTGGTTTTTTTTTGTGGGGGGGGGAGAGTATAAAAATATCGACACTGCCAATTGTGTGCTGTGTGAAAAGTACAATTGCAGGTACGAAGGCAGAACGTTTCCAGTGACGCTTGTTCCATTAGATCTTTTGCCGATAACAGCAATTTCAACAGCAACACCAAAGCCTGTCAATCGTTCCTTGACCAAACTGATGCAAGGCTCCGTGGTTGCACGAACCTGGTATTCTAAGCAAGCTGATATTAAAATGTGTTGCTTTGCGGTGAACATAACCCCGGGTCCACACGCTTGAACTTGCCGAAAACTCCAAACCTTTACAACGCTTGGATAATTGTGGGGAGCCGAAACATTGACAGCCACACGCTTGCGAATGCGCTGGTAATGTTTTGGAGAAGAAAGCGTGAGGGACTTCGATGTTGTGTTAGATATAATTTTTCTTTAACCTATATTTATCATAAAAATTTAAACGAAAATGAAAATATAACGAGAAAGGCGGCGAGAAGATGGTGGATGTTAAAAATCCATAGAAACCATTCCAGGTATAATTTCATTCATTTAACTATGTTTAGTATGTAGTTTCATGTATGTATTTCATTGAATATAATTAGGGGCCTATATGAAATTATTGTTTTATAATTGAAATAGTATAATAATGATTGTATTTACAGTATTATAATGTCTATATCAATTATTTTTGACTGCAGAAAATTTATGGAAAATAACTTTAATGAACTACTTTATGACTTTTTATTTTGCTTATGACTTTACGCCTTGTCAGCAACGAGGTCATTAGAGGCGGGAAAGGACATGGGGCATGGAATGGGAAAGAATTCGGATTTGGCCTTTTTCTGAAGGAAGATTCCCGGCATTCGTCTAGAGTGATTTGGAGAAACAATGGAACTGCAAATCTCAATGCCCGGATGAGGATTCGATCCGGCGTCCTGCCGAATGCGAGGCCAGAGCGTTAATTGCTCACCCACTACGCTCGGTGTCCACGCTTCTTTATGAGCCATCTTGATAACTTCTGCCGGAAGAGATATGCTGATTTTGAATATTAGCATTCAAGGAATGTGAAATATCGTTGTTGAAACCAATTACTCATTTTTCCTGCGGCACTTCTATCACAACAAACAGGAACGCATGTCTGTCCGCCGTCAGTGCACAAGTGTATCAAGTCCGCAGAAACGAGTAGGCACTTTACAAGCACTTGCCGCAAACTTTCTTAGATTTGTGCCAAAAACAGACACTCGATTGGATCAGCCACAAGTGCCAGCCTACACAAGTCAAGTTAAACGCTCTATCAACACGTTTCAATTTGTGCCGGCTTGACGAGGTTTAGCAAGCGTGTGGTCCCCGCCTTAAATATAGGTGATTTTTTTATTTTTTTTTTTTTATTTTTGGACGTCTACTCATCAAACATTCGACGAAAATATTCGCAATTGTTTTCTTGAAATATTCAAACTGAGCAATTATGTCATTTGAAAACTTTGTTCATCATAGATCTTATAGAATTAGCAGAATTAGGAAATAGAAATCCACTTTTTGGAAAGGAAATAACTGAATACAATGAAGTTCAGTTTATGAGAAAAACATTTTAACACATCATATATGCACTAGATTAAGAAATATCTGTCAATAGCTGTAACCTTCTTTTTGTATTGTTTTTACTTACTCCTCAGAAACATCTCTAGTTGTATCTTTTCTGTGTGTACGATCTGGAGCTAGTTTTGCCATAGGACGACATAACTCAAATTACAGTACCGCACACAACAAACACACATTTGTTGCCGTGAGTCAAATGTCAACTTGAAGGATACAGTTAAACGGGGGCGATACAACCGGTTAAAGAACGAGTCGGACCGGAAAGTGACGAAAGGGAGACACGGTTACGAAGACTGAAACATGTTTTCACCCCATTTTACGGATTGCGGATCCGCTTAGTTAGGTGCTGGTATCCGCCAGACTGCCAAATGATGCCGGATCCCGCATTGCTGGATTGCAGTCCCTAGCTACATCCCAGCTAAAGTTTAAGTAAGTCATAGGTTGATTAAAAAAAAAATAATCACGATTTTTCAGCCAATGCTACAAGTTTAAAATTTGTTGATTATGAAGTCGCACTATGGTATAAACTATGGAGACAAGGGTATGACAATGGAAAATCTTAAAGAACTATATCTTATAAAAGAGTTAAATAAGATGGAAATATTCTAGAGATCCAACTGACCTGCTTGGTGTACACAGAAAACTTTTACAAGAAAATTGTGATAAAAATTGCAGATGAAGTAGCTCGAAATTTATTATTGGTATAATTATATGTACTAATTAATTAAATTGTAATTAATTAAAATATAATAATATTAATTAATTATTCAATTAATACAATATATATGTATTACATTAATAAAAAAATTTAGCATATATATTATCAGTTTTCTCTTGCCTGCCCCCCCCCCCTAAACAAAATCCTGGCTATGCCCTTGATGAACTGAGTTTCATTTTGTTAATTTAATTAATTTGGTGTTTTATTACTTCGTAGTTAAGTTTTAAAATTGTTTGTTTTGAAAGGTTCCATAGACATAGAATAGGAAAAGAAAAAGCCAAAGGTAAACAGAATATTTGAGGAACGACGACACCAAGTTTTTCAATTATTTTGGGATGTTTATTTCAACAGTTGCTTGCGAAACTTAAGTACGACATTCAAAGGAGGAATACCCAGTTGATGAATTGTATTTAACGTGTGGAAATGATGGCAATCTCCTTGAAGTAAGGCAGATTTCTCATGGGCCTACTATAAATAAATATTTAATTTCATATAATTCCAATCCGCTATATTTATTTTATGTTAATTACGGTGAAACCTCTCGAGGTGAATATGTATAGATGTACAAGAAAAGTTTAAAAAATACACTATGCCATATAATGGCTAAGACTTACATTTATTTGTAAATAATACATATACTTCACTGTGTAATCTAATCTCAGTGTTGAGTTTTATATTGCTTTTATACTTACAAGCACAATCGACTAGTTAAACTTTTGTGATTAAATTGTAATCTGTTAAGTGTTTTAATAACTATTACTTTACAAAGAAAAATCGAAAGTAAATGGCGAAGATGATGCCGAAGTTACTGAACACCTTGTCTCACTGTATTCGTCACTGCTGTGTTAGAAGAAAAGAAGAAGAAGAAGAAGAAGAAGAAGAAGAAAAGAGGAAAAAATGTCGATCCACAGAATTTCGAATGTTGAAAGTTTTCCTTGGCAAATGTCTAAGATATGAGGACATAGTTATATAGTATTAAACATCAAATTCTTTCTATAAAATGTGATTCAACATTTCTCAACTTCTAGTTGAAGCTCTAAAAATTTATTTAAATACGTGATCAAAAGTTTACTATCCAAAGGCATTTTTCCTCATTTTTCATTCGTCAAAATCATTCCTAATTTCAAGGCACACTTCTTTCCAAGCGTTCCTGGTAGCGTTCCGATCTTTCAAAGAATCTATAGTTTTATCTCTTAAAACTGCTAATGAAATGAGATCAGTATCCATCATCACTAAACATACATTACGATTTTTAAATTCAAAAAATGTTAACTTTAACATACTGAAATCGCACAAGCGGTTAAAAAATCGCCGTGTGTGCAAGCGCCTATTTGACCACATGGGCCACTGTCTGGATGGGGAGGTGAAAATTACCGTTGAATGTAGTGGCAGCGCAACGGCTGCATACCTGCCGTCGACGGCAGCTCTGCCGTGGGTGTAAGCCCAGTGTGTAAGCTCCCATTTGATCCCTCGCGCCACTACTGGAACGACGGCGACGGAAAACTGTCCGCCGCGGCCGAAACCGCCCAGTGTGTAACCGATCTAAGAGTCGTCAGCAGCGCCGTACGTGGCCCGTTGTTCTGCCTCGCCCTCGCTAACGTCGTTTTTCCCGCAAATAGCAGTAGAAAGCAGGTTTAAATCGAACGAATTAATTTTTTGAAAATTACTTAACATTGTTTACTCTTCGGTTCGGCAGAACAATGATCGAGCGCAAACCCGCGTCCTGCTAGGGGGGGGGGGCAGCTGTCCCCCCCCTGCCCGTACCTGGCTACACTCTTGATGAAGTTATTTAATCTCACTAGGATAACTTTTTCAAATAGTTTGCTCAGAACTGAGGTCAGAGTAATAGGTCTGTAGTTACTAATATCTTTCTTGTTGACTTTCTTAAATACAGGCCTAGCTATGCTGATTTTCAGACAATTTGGAAATTCCCATTTGCTATGGATTCATTTATCAAAAATGTCAATGGCTTTAGAAGGGCTTCCTTACACTGTTTCAATATAAAGGTAGTTTATGCCGTCCCACCACTAGAGTTCTTATTTCTTAATTTTTTTATAAGACTACTTAACTCTTCTTCCGTTGTCTCATACAAAAATATTGATTTATTAATGGAGTAATTAATTCTATTATCTGCAATTACTCTATTGCTACTCATGGGTTCTCCTACATTTAGGAAGAAATCATTAAACATATTGCTAATGTACTGGGATCTTTTTCTATTTTCCATTGTATTTAATTCAGTATTCTCTCCATCTCCTGCTTGTACTTTCTTACATCATTTATTAGACCCCAGGTGGTTTTCCCAATGTTATTTGAATCAACAATTTTTTTCCCATAAATTCCCGCTTTCAAATTCTGTAGTTCACATCCGAAACATTTTTCTTATAAAATGTATACATATTTTTGTAGTATGTGAGACCTGATGATGATATAAATGGTACATATCTTTCATTTTTTCTTGTATTGCTATAATATTTGATGGTAGTTTAATTTTGGTTTTATTGGTTTATCTGTGTTTTCTTTGTTACAATTGGACAATAATGGTTAAATGATTTATTAAAAATTTTGTAGAAAGCATCCCATTTACTATCTACACTATCAGCAATAAATATATCCATCCAAGACTCTTTTACCAGGTGCTTGTTAAGTTCTTTGGTGTTTTCATCTGTTTTTTTTCCCCTGAATTCCCTTTTTTCATATATTTCACTTTTAGTTGTAAAATTTAACACATCAATGTATTGTGCCTGATGGTCAGACATATAACTGTTTATTACGTTAGGCAGAATATGTTTATCATTCAGATTGGTAGCAATATGGTCGATAATTTTTTAACTAATTGCAATAATTCTTGTTGGGGAGAAAATGGTGTCTCTAATATTGTAGATATTGTCCTATTGGCAAGTCCTGTTTTCCGAAGAATTACGAAAGTATACTGCTTTTCTATTTGATGGCCGTTGTTATAATTTTCGAGTTTTACCACTTGGTTTAAATATTTCAGTGGCAAATATTCGTGCTTTGGATAGTGAATTAGGAACGGAACTACTTGAGCAGGCAGAGGTATTTATGGATGATATTCTTTTAATCTCAGAAATGCTTGAAAAACATGGATGCTTCTACGGAAAGAGTTAGAAGCGTTGAAAAAGGGTGGTATGATTGTCAAGTTAAGAAATGTACATTTTTGGAAAGGAGGTGGAATTTTTGGGCCATCACATAATGCCATAGGGAATTTTGCCCAGTAATGATAAGATTAATTCCATTAAAAAATTTCCCCAACCTAGAGATAGGAAGCAACTAAAGAGTTCCTTGGGGTTGTTTTAAAGTTATAGGACGTTTTTTTAGAGGCAAGCTTTAAATAGCCCAGCTTTAAGAAGTTTGGAACAACAAAATGCAAAGTTGGTGAGGTCCAAAGAATTCGAAAGAGATTTTCAGTTAATCAATGATGAATTATGTCAGGCAAAATATCCTGTATTACCCAGATTGGGATCTAGATTCTTGTCTGGCCACAGATAGCTCAGATTATGGTCTAGGTGTACATGTCTTCCAGGAGGTGGAAAGTAATGGGAAAGTGGAGTCTAGGACTATCACTTTTGCCAGTAGATAGTTGCAACTTGCTAAAACTAGATATACAATTACTGAAAGGGACGCCGTATCTATTGTATAGGTTTAACCAAGTTTAGATACCTATTTAGGCAGAAAGGATGTTTTGTTTACTGATCATAAAGCTCTTTCATTTATGTTAAAGTAAAAATTGGTTCAGAGTCGTTTAACCCATTTGGAATTGGTTTTGCAGGAATACAATTTGGAGATTCAGTATGCCTGCTAGTCAAAATAAAGTTGCAGATGCTTTGTCACATTTACCGTTAGGTCTAAATTCATAAAAAAAAGGGGTGCCTTGGACTGGAGACTGAAGTTAAACATTGCTTGAGACAAATTAAAGATGAACAGGCTGAAGACATAGCTATATAAGAAGTAAACATTAATCTTGATAACCTGGACCATAAGATTAAATATAAAAAATACTTCACCTTGCATGAAGGGGTATTGTTTAGAAGGACTAGTGAAGATGATGAAAGCTGGAAGTTATGGCTTCCAGAAAGTCTGCTGGAGAAGATTGTTTGGCACCACTACTATTGTTAAGGCAGGATATCTATTTCAATAACACGAGGAGAAACAGTTACATGCTACTGAAGGGTTGTCAAATTTGTCAAAGAGCTAAAATAGGTAATGTTAAGCGATCTAGGAAAATGCAAAATATCATTCCATGTGAACTATTAGACTTGGTTTCTGCTGATGTGTTTGGCACGCTACCCGTGTCTCAGGGAGGGGTGACCCAGATTTTATTTTTATTTGATGTTTTCTCTAAGTATGCGAAGATTTACTCAATAAAGAAAACCACTGCAAAAATTTTGGTTAGAAAAGTAATTGATAATTTACTAGTAAATCTTGGATAGGAAAACTCCAATGGGAAAGGATTGAAGTTGTACGTACCTCAACTTATCCTGTAGCACCTGATGAAATAGGATGCTGGTTCAAGACTTATTGTACGGACCAACACAGTGAATGGGCTTATGAAGTGGAAAATTATGATAATGTAATTAATTCCATACGTAGTGATACAAATGAAATACCCCGCATTGAGCTAATGTTTAAGAAACTGAATGACTGGTTAATACAAGAGTTTATTAGTTTTCCAAATTGAAAGAATTTTAGTTATGAAGAAAAGGTAACATATTGAGGGTCAAAGGTGTACTCAGTATAAAGTTGGGGATTTAGTAGATGAAACACACTTTTTTATTTTTTTAACAGAAAGTACCATTGAGGCAAAATGAGAGACAAACAATGCATCTTCGAAGGAATTCAGCGAGGAAGCAAGAAGTGTTTTGTCGTTGAGATGGCTGACCAAATGGAAGAAATGCTATCTCAGATTGGGTGACATAGCCTTCCGGGCACATTAGCCATGAGGGATTGATATGTGTATACCATAATTTGGACAGAGCTTATGAGGTGGTGATCCATTAGGAATATTTTGTGGATCTGAACAATGTGGAAATACACACACAAAATGTTGAAAATTTGTAATCATGGATCAAAAGGAAGGTTAGATTTCAATACAGCACCTTGGATGAACTATTTCTTATCTATTTGGATGAATTCCTATAAAGTAATAATTTCCAGAAGAACAAATTATTTCCACAGTTGATTGCAACCATTTGTGAACAATACCCGTTGAATTGAACATCGCTACACCTATCTCTCCTGTAGTAACACTTTCGCCACTTTTATCACCATATGGTCAACCAGTTCTTTTTGGAGCCAGGCTCTATTTAGAGCTCAAAAAACTAATCACAAAAAGCTATATAATATAAGAAATACAATACCTGTTTCACTGTATAACCATTCCTAGTAGCAGAACAGGGTTACAAATTACTGAATGATATATTTCTGTCTATACATTTCATTATTTCCCATCTGTAACACTACATAATAGCACTTTTCATTAATATATTTCATTCAGAAGCAGAATTCTACATTAATGTAGCCACTGTGTTTCTGTTGAGTGTTAAAATATCTTCTACAAACACCGATATACGGTTGACTGCCAGCGCAGGTCCATAATGTAAATTAAAAAGTTTAAATCTAATTTATTTTTCAATTTTAAGTAATACAATTACATAACAATTCTGAGATTTAACAACTTTCAATTTGGAACCAAAATTGACCAATTGTGTTGTTTTTTTTTCAGCTCCTCTATTCGTAAATACCAGACAGTTTCATCATAGGTCCACTTAATCATTATGCTAAAATGTTCATAAATTCCTTGTTTTATCTGTCCCATATGAGTCTCATAGTAACTGCTGGAGCAGATAAATTGTATATGAAGCCAACATTTGCCAGTAGGGAAAATATTTATCTTCTACAAACTCTGATATGCCGCTGGCAGACAGCACAGATCCATAAAATAATGACACATTTTAAATCTCATTTATTATTCATTTGTGCTTCAGAAAATACAATTAAATAAGAATCATTAGACTAAAAATCTTCATTCAGAATGACCTTTTCATATGGCATGGATTGTACATGATTGCTGGTGGCATTATGTTTAAGCACTTATATCACTGCCACCTTGTGAGATTTGTCAGATCTTTTAGGAAACTTTGCCCACTTTGTTATACTACTTGGTTAGCCATTAATCCACAGTTGTTTGTTAAAGATTTATAAAGAAAATACCATCTGTTAACAACTGTTATTTTATTTCTATAATCTTGGACGTGTTTCACCCTTCTGGAGTGGGGCATCATCAGTAACTGTAAATTTACATTATTTATATACATGAATAACTATTAACAAAATGCACACTACTTACGGTTTGTAACAGTCACATGATGCTCAGGAAATACCTCTAGTTGCTTTTTTTTTTTTTTTTTTTTTTTAGAACACAACCTTTTGCTTCCATTCAAAACTTCCCTTTTATTTTGCCAATGTTACTATTTAACTAATGTTTTAGCTTATGTTATAATATCAATGTCTGTATTTATTACACTAACTCTACGTTTGTGTAATGGCTTCAATTATTCTGATTTAATGTTGTGTTTGCGTATTTTTTAATCATAATGTGTCATGGTTGTTCTTTAATGTTTTCAATAGTGTTTCATTTATTAAATTAGTAAATTCATTAAGCACTATTTGCCTCAACAGGATGGCTTTGTGAATGTGGTAACTTTTCTGGACTGTAAGAAGGTGTTTTTTTTTTGTGATTGTTATTTTTCAGTATTTTCATTTCTGACTGTATTGTGGTGGGTTGGTAGTTGTGGTCTAAAAAGTAATCGACAAATGTTAAGCGATTTGTACATGTAATGGCTCTGATATGTTCTTTATACCTTGCAGCGAAGTTCCTGGTTGTCTCTCCTATGTATTTTGCTTGACATTTTTGGATAGTGAGTTCATATTTTCCTGATTGCTGGAACTGGTCCATTTTATTGCTGATGTTTAGGTACGTCTTTATTGTGTTATTTGTGTGAAATTCAATTGATATTGCTTGTTTCCTGAATATGGTGCCATCCTGCAAATGTTTCTTTTAATGTAGCTCATTGTGCACTATTTATTGTTTTTTAGTTTGATTCAGGATGCTTGTATGTGTCATGTTGGGTTCGGTCTGATTTTTTATTTGTTCTGGATTTTGGTTTTTGCCTGTTTAGTCAGTTGTTCTGTGTACTATTTGTTCTTTGCTGTTTTTGTGATGATGTATTCTGTTTCATAATCATTCTTGGCTAGTGGTATGAGACAAGGCTTATGGTACTACCTGGCAGCAAGGTATTTTAAAACAGCAACATAAATGGGAATTTATGGGAAACCTACCCTGTTTTTTTTTTTTTAAATCATTTTTATTGCACTGTTGCTTCCAGTACTGAGTTGGTAGACAAGTGTTTGATTTTTTTACCCAGGATAATGGTGTTTCTCAAGGGTAATTTTTCAGTGTGATACTTTTTGCATTCAGTATTTCAACTTAAATAAGGCAAACATCCGTTATTCCTTATATGTTAATGAATTATTAATTTTCTGTAAATCTTCTAGTGAGAGAGACACTGAATGGTACCTGCAACTCATGCTAAACTGGCTGTATGAATGGTCAGTACAGGTTGGGTTTCGTTTCTCAGCCGAGAAAATCTGGTGCATACTTTTTACTCGATCTCATAGTATTTTACCTGTATCTCACCTTACCTTGAAGAACACTGTTTTAAGTTTTAGTGAATCTGTTCAGTTTCTGGGACTTATTTTTGATAGCAATTTAAGTTGATGATCACATCTTAAAGATGTGAAAGCCAGAGCACTCAATGCTCTGAATGTTTTAATATGTCTTTGTGGAAGGCCACCAACCACTCCTGCCTTCTACAATTTTATAGAGCCTTTGTATGGTCATGGTTGGAGTATGGCTGCATCATTAATTTTCTCGGGATTTTGGGTACTGTCAACCATTCTGGAATTCGGACTGCCACAGCTGCATATTGCACCAGCCCAATTCCCAGCATGTGTATAGATGCTGGTGAGCCACCACTTGTTATCCAGTAGCATCTACTCATGGTGCAACATTTCCTTCAAATTGCTGCAATGCCTAGTAATTGTGTTTATGACACAGTCATTAACCCACATTAGGATTGTTTTTATAGCAACTGCAATAGTGCGGTTAAACCCTTCGGCATCCGTACAAGGGCTAGATTAGAAGAATATGGGTATGAGTTGCATCTTTTTATCATCAAGCCTAGAGTAAATCTCCACCTTAGCTTTTAAGGGGACCCAAAAAAAAATTAGACTTTTCTTGGTATATCAAATCGTTTACCACTGACAATGTTTTTATTATTTTAAAGATATTTTAAATCAGCATCACAGTGTTAACCTGGTATACATCCATGGGTCTATGAAGGCTAACGGAGTAAACTGCTCCATAATTTTCCTTGAGCAACTTACAAATACAAGCTGGATAGCAGGTGTAGTGTTTACACTGCTGAATGTTATGCTTTGTTAAAGTCATTCCAGCATACAAAAGTAATGGGCGATACCAGATTGATCATATGTTGGGGTTCCCTCAGCTGTATTCAGGCATTTGTAAACATCTGCCCAGCGGACCAGATGGTCCAGGACATACAGGACACCCTCCTATCATTACGTTGAAGTTCTGTGCTGTGCTGGGTGTTAGGCACAACACACAACATGAACTGTGACTGTTACTGATACTGTCAAAGAATAAAAATCAGATTCGTGAGATGCATGGTTAATTAAAAAGTCAATTGGTCACCAAGTTATTAAATTAACCTATTACAGGTAGCAGTATTCACTTTTGAAATAATAGAAAGTCACTTTCAATAAAATTAAAAGATATTCTGAAAATGTTATGGCACTTTGACTGGTATCAGTATTAGACCTAATGACAAGGCATCAAACAAACACATCCTCAACAAAGATAGCAGGTAGACTAAGTCACACGACTCAAGGACACACTCTTACAATTTGATTCACAACTCAACCAACAAAGTGGATGAAAAGGTTCCAAAATAGTCTTACTGAAGCCTGCTAATTTAGGCATTTCATTTATGATTCTTAAACGTTTGCTGATGTTGCATTACATAAAAAAATTTGTGAGTCCAAAAAGTTATTTCCAGCCTGGCTCACCACATGGTGCAAATTGCACACTCTACTAACTGTGGACTAACCTTGTTGAAAATTGATGAAAGATTGCTCAAACCTACAAGACGGCTGGTCCCCTTTATAGAAAAATTGAGGACCTCGATGCCAGACTGTAAGTTCAAAACTTAATATCTGGCTAATTCCTTTATTTTTTTAAGCTATAATTCACATATGTTTCTGAGGGCAATATGTTTGAAATTTTGTGGCCTTATTTATCTCTCAATGATGCTTCTACAAAATTTTAATTTATCTTCATGAAGTAAGCATTTTGGTCCAGCAAGTCGAATATACCTTGACAATTAAACTTAGAAAATTCTGTTTTTCTCCTCGAAATTTTAAAGTTTTTATGAAACTGGTAACATGTTTTTAATCCTTGTGATTTTCTCAATTTCCTGAACCCATATCCATTCTTTTATCTGTTTTATTACAAATTTTGATTTTCTTTACAATAAAGCATATTTAAAATTTATTTAATTACTCAAATTTATAGCCAGGGTGGGCCTCTCAAGATTGACAACAAGCTGTGATGTCAAAATCTAACCTAGCTCTTCGAATTAATTAATAATTTCAAATTTTATACTTCGCTTCCTCTTAGCACATGGCATAACATCACAAAAAATCAAAATATATTTTTAACTAAAATTTTTAGACCATACAAAATACACCTTAAAATGATCGTCATATCAAGCTTTCTTAGTGGACATGAATGCAGCAGAATTCACTATGCCTGAAAAACCATGTTATTTGAAACTTGAATTTTACGAAAATTGTTTAAAATCAAACAAAATAGTTCTTCACTGTTGAGAAAATGTTAATAAAAGTTATTTACTGTGCAGATTATATGAAATATTCCCCCTTCTGAACAATTATGGTTAGGTTTTAGATATATTACACTATTCCTCCATTCTTGTGGAAAGGAGATTCCATTCTGCTGGATAATGGCCATGTGGGGAAAAGGGGGGATGATGAAGCTTGTAGCATAGCCATAAGATAGAGGCTGCTTCCAAAGCCGGTGGACCGGTAGATCGAGAACTGGCTGTGCTGTTTGTAATACCGCCGCGTGGATGTTAAATTTCCCGCCGGTCCGTGAGAGTACCGTGGAAGACCCCAGAGCCACTTACCGGAAGTCGGTTAAGAACGCTCGCGAAACCGACATGTGGCACCCACCAGTCTTCCAAGAGCGGCCGTACACATCGGGCACGTCACACATGTGCGAGTTTTTCTCGAACAACCCTTTTAATGTTGAACTGTTTTCGGTTATAGTTGTGTAAATGCGAGTGTGATTTGAAAAGAATTGTTAATAAGTGTTATATATAATGTATATATAAAAATAGATGCTCCTCCCTTAAAGTAATATGGCAGTGCCCATGGTGGCTATAATAAAAAGTAGTGAATCACGAGAGACTTTTGTCAAGAAAGATGTTAGATAAGGTTGTAGTTTATCTCCATTAATATTCAATTTGTGTGAAGAGGAAGCAATAAAGGAAGTAAACAGAAAATTTAAATGTGGCATAAGTGTTCAGGAGAAAAAAATCGATATGCTACTATTTGCTGATGACATTGTCATGTTAGCAGAACAGACTGAGGATACTGAGAAATTACTGAATGCCATGAATAAAATACTAAAGGAAGATTTTTCAATAAATTTAATCCAAAAGAAGACACCAGTGATGAAATGTTATAGAAATGATAGCAGTAATATTGAATTGAATACAAAAATAGAATTGGATGCAATAAGAGAAATAAATGAATTCTATTACTTATGAAATAAATTTCAACTGATGACTGAAGCAGGAATAATACTAAAAGCAGAATAGCCAAGGCGTAGCCAGGTACGGGCAGGGGGGGGCAGCTGCCCCCCCCCTAGCTGGACGCGGGTTTGCGCTCGATCAGGTTCTCCCGAACCGAAGAGTAAACAATGTTAAGTAACTTTCAAAAATTAATTCGTTCGATTTAAACCTGCTTTCTACTGCTATTTGCGGGAAAACAGACGTTAGCGAGGGCGAGGCAGAACAACGGGCCACGTACGGCGCTGCTGACGACTCTTAGATCGGTTACACACTGGGCGGTTTCGGCCGCGGCGGAAAGTTTTCCGTCGCCGTCGTTCCAGTAGTGGCGCGAGGGATCAAATGGGAGCTTACACACTGGGCTTACACCCGGCAGAGCTGCCGTCGACGGCAGGTATGCAGCCGTGCGCTGCCACTACATTCGACGGTAATTTCACCGCCCCATCCAGACAGTGGCCCATGTGGTCAAATAGGCGCTTGCCACACTCGGCGATTTTTTAACCGCTTGTGCGCTTTTCAGTATGTTTAAAGTTAACATTTTTTGAATTTAAAAATCGTAATGTATGTTAAGTGATGATGGAAACTGATCTTCTCATTTCGTTAGCTGTTTTAAGAGATAAACTATAGATTCTTTTAAAGATCGGAACGCTACGAGGAATGCTTGGAAATAAGTGTGCCTTGAAATTAGGAATGATTTTGACGAAATGAAAAATGAGGAAAAATGCCTTTGGATAGTAACTTTTGAACACGTATTTAAATAAATTTTTAGAGCTTCAACTAGAAGTTGAAAAATGTTGAATCACATTTTATAGAAAGATTTTGATGTTTAACACTATATAACTATGTCTCATATCTTAGACATTTGCCAAGGAAAAATTTCAACATTCGAAATTCTGTGGATCGACATTTTTCCTCTTTTTTTCTTCTTCTTCTTCTTCTTTTCTTCTAACACAGCAGTGACGAATACTGTGAGACAAGGTGTTCAGTAACTTCGGCATCATCTTCGCCATTTACTTTCGATTTTTCTTTGTAAAGTAATAGTTATTAAAACACTTAACAGATTACAATTTAATCACAAAAGTTTAACTAGTCGATTGTGCTTGTAAGTATAAAAGCAATATAAACTCAACACTGAGATTTGATTACACAGTGAAGTATATGTATTAGTTACAAATAAATGTAAGTCTTAGCCATTATATGGCATAGTGTATTTTTCAAACTTTTCTTGTACTACCTATACACATTCACCTCAAGAAGTTTTCACCGTAATTAACATAAAATAAATATAGCGGATTGGAATTATATGAAATTAAATGTTTATTTATAGTAGGCCCATGAGAAATCTGCTTACTTCAAGGAGATTGCCATCATTTCCACACGTTAAATACAATTCATCAACTGGGTATTCCTCCTTTGAATGCCGTACTTAAGTTTCGCAAGTAACTGTTGAAATAAACATCCCAAAATAATTGAAAAACTTGGTGTCGTCGTTCCTCAAATATTCTGTTTTCCTTTGGCTTTTTCTTTTCCTACTCTATGGCTATGGAACCTTGAAAATAACAATTTTAAAACTTAACTACGAAGTAATAAACACCAAATTAATTAAATTAACAAAATGAAACTCAGTTCTTCAAAAGAAAGGTACTGACGTCCGACCACGTCATCTTTTGCCAGCTTCATAGCAGCGAAAATTTTACCGCTGTAATAGCAGTAACAGTTCTACCGCCGAATAAGTAAACACCTCAAATTCTGTAGGCGGCGACGGTTAAGTTTCTACTGCGGTGAAAACCGCACAGTGTGAACCGGCCTTAAGGGGTTGTGCATAAACTACGTGCTCGGTCTAGAGGGGGAGGGGTTGGCTGGAAAGCTACGCTGGCTACTTAAAAGAGGGGGATTTCCGAGCCAGGCCACATAGCTTTTCATTCATATCAAGATAGAGAACATACAGAAGCATGTGAATAATTATTTCCGTCATTTATTATCCCCGCTTGTAATTTATGATAGCCTGACAAGAGAAAACAGTACAAAAATGACTTCAGGAATCATTATGAGAAAAAGCTACTTGGGGGGAGGGGGAGAGACAAAAGCCACGTTGGGCTACGTGGGGGGAGGGAGGGGGGTTCACAGGAGGCCAAAATGGAGCTACGTGGTTTATGGACGGTCCCTAAGCTGCGTATTGAGTATGAGCGGCTGCTGCGCGAGCCATGTTCGAGCGCGCCAAACCGATTATCCAGGCACTGTGTTTTTGTGAAGCCACAGTGGACATTTCACGTGCGCGAATAGCCGCAACTTTCACTGTGATCCGACACACTGTATACTAGAAACCTAAACGATAAATGATTTGGTGGATATAGAAATTGTATTTAATTGAATACAGTGTGGCGAGAAACTCATGGAAGACATTAGATATGAAACCATCGAGGATATAATTAACAAATTTTACGAGATTGACAATCATAGAGTTTCTAAAATAAATAATTGAGCCAGTGCACTCAATTTCAGGAGGCATTTCAGTTACTGATAAACGCTGTGACTTCAAGATTTCTAGTAATTGGAGACTCGTGTACTAACCTGCATTACCTTTTTCGAGAGTCAAAACAATCATTTATTCGAACAGATGTTTCTGGCGCACTATGCGAAGCTCTGAAAGAATGGTCAAAGATAAGGTAATAGCAACCGTTTAATACTAATTTTTTTTATTGCTATTCAATTTTCTGTTGCCATTCTTAACGAGAACTTACTCCTTACTTAGGTAAAAGGTATTATGTTGATTCTGTCATTTGGCGATTCTATAGATTCGTTGATTGGAGTTTCAAGTGACGGTTGTGGTAGTGATGGAGGTGATACCATCTGAATCTGATTAGGCTGCACATTTGCTATTACACAAAAAATTTGTCACCGTACAATTGTATTAAAGGCGGCCGTTTTTGTTATCCATGGCAACAAACTGTCGCTGTACCGCGCGAGCCAACTCGAACAAAGACATCCCGTCTTAACTGCGACTAAATATCGATAGATTTCAGGCTGACTCGACCCGCACACAACGCATCCGATCGTTTATACTGTGATATAACCAGAGAGCGGCTAATAATCTGTTCTTTAAAGTAATTAATTTGTATTTTCCGTAAGGCTAACGATAGCTTTTAATATAGTATTACATACAGTACATACAAAAAGTACGATTTTTATTTAATAACTATAATTATCTGCATTCGTATGTATTTTATTTATATTTATTACTATCAAGCGATTGTGAAAAAGTCGATATGTAAGAGCTAATTTGTGACAAAATATTTATTACTCTTGAATTTACAGTATATTTGTCCTAGGTGCTCGGATATGAGTTGGGTCGGTACAACGGTCAAGTTGTTTCTCATTCTGTGGTCGTACCTATACTGCTACATACTGTGTTACAGCCCAGTTGCTGGGTACCTTCCTGAAAATAAATTTTCTGTAGATGCCAAAGCCACTAATTTGAAATTAATATTTAATCATTGTTGCTTGCAGACTTACTTGCCTCTGCTAGTATAGTCTAATTAATTTGTTACTCGAACTTTCTGTCACTTTAAAAATATCCAATTATAACTTTATTTGCAAAGAATTTCATATATAGCCAGCAGCCGAGAAACCCCTTTCCGCCTCCTCATTCGTTGGTTTGATTGAAATGGTAATAAATAAAAAAAATTGAAAAACTTAGCAACTTTCTGCACTTTTTTGAGATCATCATATCTGGGAACACCTATGTTGAATATCCAGTGCTACGATCACGACTTTTTGCTTCAATTGTAGCGTCCAGGTCTTTGTGGTCTACGTCCGAGTGAAAGTTTTTTCTATGCTCTCAATTTCTTTCAGTGTTTTTTTTTTTTTGGGGGGGGGGGAAGGGTATAAAATATCGACAACTGCCAATTGTGTGCTGTGTGAAAAGTGCAATTGCAGGTACGAAGGCAGAACGTTTTCCATGACGCTTGTTCCATTAGATCTTTTGCCGATAACAGCAATTTCAACAGCAACACCAAAGCCTGTCAATCGTTCCTTGACCAAACTGATGCAAGGCTCCGTGGTGCACGAACCCTGTATTCTAAGCAAGCTGATATTAAAATGTGTTTCTTTGCGGTGAACATAACCCCGGGTCCACACGCTTGGCACTTGCCGAAAACTCCAAACCTTTACAAACGCTTCGTTAATTGTGGGGAGCCGAACATTGACAGCCACACGCTTGCGAATGCGCTGGTATGTTTTGGAGAAGAAAGCGTGAGGGACTTCGATGTTGTGTTGGATATAAATTTTTCTTTAACCTATATTTATCATAAAAATTTAAACGAAAATGAAAATATAACGAGAAAGGCGGCGAAGAAGATGATGGATGTTAAAAATCCATAGAAACCGTTCCAGGTATAATTTAATTCATTTAACTATGTTTAGTATTTAGTTTCATGTATGTATTTCATTTAATATAATTAGGGGCCTATATGAAATTATTGTTTTATAATTGAAATAGTATAATAATTATTGTATTTACAGTATTATAATGTCTATATCAATTATTTTTTGACTGCAGAAAATTTATGGAAAATAACTTTAATGAGCTACTTTATGACTTTTTATTTTGCTTATGACTTTACGCCTTGTCAGCAACGAGGTCATTAAAGGCGGGAAAGGACATGGGGCAAGGAATGGGAAAGAATTCGGATTTGGCCTTTTTCTGAAGGAAGCATCCCGGCATTCGTCTAGAGTGATTTGGAGAAACAATGGAAACTGCAAATCTCAATGCCCGGATGAGGATTCGATCCGGCGTCCTGCCGAATGCGAAGCCAGAGCGTTAATTGCTCACCCACTACGCTCGGTGTCCACGCTTCTTTATGAGCCATCTTGATAACTTCTGCCGGAAGAGATATGCTGATTTTGAATATTAGCATTCAAGGAATGTGAAATATCGTTGTTGAACCAACTAATCATTTTTCCTGCGGCATTTCTATCACAACAAACAGGAACGCATGTCTGTCCGCCGTCAGTGCACAAAATATATAAAGTCCGCAGAAACGAGTAGGCGCTTTGCAAGCACTTGCCGCAAACTTTCTTTGATTTGTGCCAAAAAACAGACACTCGATTGGATCAGCCACAAGTGCCAGCCTACACAAGTCAAGTTAAACGCTCTATCAACACGTTTTCAATTTGTGACGGCTTGACGAGGTTTAGCAAGCGTGTGGTCCCGCCTCAAATATAGGTGATATATATATATATTTTTTATGGACGTCTACTCATCAAACATTCGACGAAAATATTCGCAATAGTTTCTTGAAATATTCAAACTGAGCAATTATGTCATTTGAAAATTTTGTCATCATAGATCTTATAGAATTAGCAGAATTAGGAAATAGAAATCCACTTTTTGAAAAGAAATAACTGAAATACAATGAAGTTCAGTTTATGAGAAAAACATTTTAACACATCATATATGCACTAGATTAAGAAATATCTGTCAATAGCTGTAACCTTCTTTTTGTATTGTTTTTACTTACTCCTCAGAAACATCTCTAGTTATATCTTTTCTGTGTGTACGATCTGGGAGCTAGTTTTGCCATAGGACGACATAACTCAAATTACAGTACTGCACACAACACACATTTGTTGCCGTGAGTCAAATGTCAACTTGAAGGATACAGTTGAACGGGGCGATACAACCGGTAAAGAACGAGTCGGACCGGAAAGTGATGACAGGGAGACACTGTGAGGAAGACTGAAACACGTTTTCACCCCATTTTACGGATTGCGGATCCGCTTAGTTAGGTGCTGGATCCGCCAGACTACCAAATGATGCCGGATCCCGCATTGCTGGATTGCAGTCCCTAGCTGCATCCCAGCTAAAGTTTAAGTAAGTCATTGGTTGATTAAAAAAAAATCACGATTTTTCAGCCAATGCTACAAGTTAAAATTGTTTGATTATGAAGTCGCACTATGGTATAAACTATGGAGACAAGGGTATGACAATGGAAAATCTTAAAGAACTAGACCTTATGAAAGAGTTAAATAAGATGGAAATATTCTAGAGATCCAACTGACCTGTCTGTGCATGCTTGGTGTACACAGAAAACTTTTACAAGAAAATTGTGATGAAATTGCAGATGAAGTAGCTCGAAAATTATTATTGGTATAATTATATATACTGATTAATTAAATTATAATTAATTAAAATATAATAATATTAATTAATTATTCAATTAATACAATATATATGTATTATATTAATAAAAAAAATTAGCATACATATTATCAGTTTTCTCTTGCCTGCCCCCCCCTAAACAAAATCCTGGCTACGCCCTTGAAGAATAGCCCTACCAAAAAGAGCTTTCGTGAGAAAGATCAACATTTGAAAGTAAAACATTTGTCTAAGACTCAAAGAACTTTTTAAAACCTGATGTGTGGAGCACAGCACTTTATGTTAGCGAAGCATGAACTTGAGGAACACCAGAAAAAAAGGAAATCTGAAAAATTTGAAATGTGGTGCTATAGAAGTATGCTGAAAATTAAGTCAACAGATAAAGCATGAAATAAACGTGTTTTGAAATGATGGGTGAGAAAAGAAGCTTGTAGTAGCCCCAAAGAAAGAAGAGACAGGTTGGTTTGTCACATTTTAAGACATTTGGGATCAGTTAATTTGTACTGAGCGTGGTGGTGTAACGGATAGCGTTCTGGCCTCGCATTTTTGAGGACGGTGGTTCGCATCCCCATCGGGGCATCCAGATTTGGGTTTTCCATGGTTTCCCAAATCACTCCAGGCAAATGCCGGGATGCTTCCTTAAAAAGGCCTTGGCCGAATTCCTTCCCATTCCTTGCCCCCATCCTTTCCCATCTCTAAAGACCTCGCTGTTGAGAGACGTAAAGCAGTTAAAAAAAAAAAAAAAAGTTAATTTGTTAGTGGAGGAAACACTCGAAGGAAAGAACTGTACAGGTAAACAAAGATTAAAATATATGAAGCAGATAATTGAAGATGTAGGTTTATGGATATGTTGAAATGAAGAGGTTAGCGCAAGATAGGAAGGGATGGAGGATTGCATCAAACCAATTGAGACACTGATGACTGCAAAAAAAAAACAAAAAAAAAACTATTGCTTACTATATTAACAACCAGGCTTAGTTTCTGTCACCGTTAGTCTCATCTTTGCTGTTCGATTTTGTATAGCCCACTGTCCTAAGTTACACAAAAATTCATACTGACTAACGCACTCACTATAAAGGATATCATCATGCTTACTGCCCTTCCCAACCACAATAATTTAACTTCCATCAATTTCTTTTCTACATGGATCCAAATTCAGATAAGAAAATAGTATAAAATATCAGTCTATTGTGACTATTCAAAATTGCTCTCTGATTTCATCATCTGGCAAAGTCACTTCAAGAAGATTGATGTTTGCTTATCTATTACAGAGCAAATTAATCTGAAATGAACTGTGACACTTAGTATCAATTTGATAAGCTTATATGTGATGTGATAAAAGCAGGTATGTTCTTCAAACTTAGTTTTTCCTTTTTTAATAACAGAACGGTAACTAATGTTACAAAGCAATGTGATTTTAAACCGTGGTAGAGGAATTGAGGTATTTGGTTTATGTTACATAAATACTTTGACATTATATTTCCCTGTTCAACTCATTTAAAGATACACAGAAAAGATGATGGTGGGAAAAGAGGTATCACAACTATTTGAGTTAAACTTAATTTTTATTTAAACCACATCACAGGGCCGCACCACCAAAACACCTTAATTTCTGATGGCCACTGAGGACTTGAACTGCTGCAATAATGCATGGAAATGCAACACCAGAGACCAAAATTGTGCTGAACATGAATGGTGTGCATAACAAAAAATCCTGCAGTTATATCAGAATCCCAACTGCCCCATCTGTTACAACCTAGACTTTCTTTTTCCTTCTGGCTTTAGACCTCATTGATGTTGACTTCATGAGTTCATTAGAGATGGGAAAGGACTGGGGTCAAGGAACAGGATGGAATGCGACAATGGCTTTTTGAATTTACCACCCAAACATTCACCTGGAGTGATTTGGGAAAACCACAGACAACAAATATTTGAATGGCAGGATTGAGATTCAAACTCGTAGTCATCCTGAATGCGAGCCTCTCAGCCCCCACACATTGTCATTCATTTGTTATTGTATTAGCTCGTACAATTATAAGCACTATTGCAACTTGTATAAAAGAGAGAGGGTTACTCTACACAAAAATTGACACTTTGCAGTAATAAACTATTAAAAGCAGAGAAACTGAAATTAGGAGCAAATTTACACATTGCTTTCAGTGTCCCTGGAGAGATTAAACTAAGAAAATCCTTTGATAAATCTTTATTCCTATACAGCTAACCATCAAGAAAGATAAAATTTCTGAAGGCCTAATCACCTACAGCTGGATATATGAAATACATAAAAAGATTAAGTGGGGTTAAAATAACTACTCTGAACTAATATCATTGGGGTCCATTTAGTGAAAATGATACAGACAAAGCAGGACAACTTCTATAAGCTGTGTCAATTAGCTCCACAGAAAAGTGGATTTAATTATTAGTAGCTTTAGACATGAAACAAAACAGCTGCACAGTGTGGAAACCCATCTCAGCAATGACCTATCTTTGCAACTGCTGACATGAACTCCTAAATAGGGGAACAAAGACAAAACTAGAGAAAGCACCAATTGGAGGTAGGGGGGAGAGACATTTGACATCATTTTAATATTGACACAGTAAACAACAAAGATCATCCTTAGTTGAGATAAGGAAGGCGGAATTAAAAAAGTCTGTTGTGGCGATAACATGACTGACATATTTAAAGAATGTGTATGTCATAAAACTATATACAATTTAATTTATAGGAAGAATTGAAAGTTTGTACTTTTGAAATGAGATAGCATTCAGTCAATTTCATTACTCTTTAATCTTCTCAGAGAACTTGAAATACTGATACTAAACTGCATAAATGGGAAGAGCATTACTAACTGAACAAAGAGGCTTCAAAGTTGGAAAAAATCTATGTTTAAGTATTTGAATGAAGATGACATCTACTACAAGCTGTAAAGAAAGTAATTATACAGTGTACTGCAAGCTTTTTTATTTTTTACTTATGGTTTTATGCTTTGTCAACGTGGAGGTCATTAGAGGCGGGGCAAAATTACTATTGTCACGTCCTTAACAAAAAACTCTCCTTTTTTTTAATGTATTATGAAACTCTCCAATATAAGGATATGTGTTAGAAGAACAAAATATGGCTATCAGAATGTGGGGTGCTGGTCCCATTAGCCACACTAGTGACTGATTTACAATAAAATGAAGTTATTACAATGCTTTAGTATTCATTCCTTTACTGTTCATCCACCAACTATGCTCTTATAATTCGACATGAAATGTCATACCAAATAAAATATCTGAAGCATACAGTATAGAATTATTAGGAGCCTCCTTCTGGCTTTTCAGTTTTATCAGTGAAAGGATGTTGTTGTTGTTAGTGCTTTAAGGTGCATCAACTTCTAGTTTATTAATGCCCCGACTAAAACTGGGTATGACAATGTGGCTTAAAACTAAACTCAATGACCATCTTCATGGCCGACAGTGAAGAAATCAGCCACACAGACAGAAATAATAATAATAATAAAATACGAAAATACCCTCTGCATGGACTGCTGTACAAAGGTTGGCCATATAAAAAGAAAAATGAAGTAAAAAAAGAAACAATGGCTGTAAAATGACCATAAAAAAGCTTACAGACACTGAATGGTTGGCTGTAACAGGATCAGCCAGATTAAATGAGCAATAAAACAACAAACCAGCTGGTTGACTGTACAAGTACCAGCCAGATACGAAATGATAAACTTAACAAAGGAAAATTAAACTTGTCAAAGATAAAATCAGTATTTAGGTTGGAGTAGCAAGGAGACCACCAATCCATTCATAAACCCTCTCCTGGGCTGATCTTCCCAAAATTTTGGGGACAAAACAGGCCAAATTACAAAATTATAAAACCTTAGCAACGTTATCATTGTTTAAAATAAGGGACACTTTATTGGTTAGACTAACGTCTGCCCTTAAATCTAAAAGTAACACACAATCAGTTAAAATGTGGCACACCATCAAAGGTATGCCAAAGCATCACATTCTGGTGGGTCCTTCCGGTTGAGAAGATAGATATGTGTTGGAGCACAGTGCCCTGTAAGGAGGTGAGTAAGGAGAAACTCATCCCTTCTCACTCACTGGAAGGAGCTGCTCCATGGGAGAGTTGTCAGTTTGTCCAGCCAGAGCTGCTTATGCTCATTTCCAGCCACTGCCCCTGCCATGTACCAAAGACCATTCTTTTCACTGCCTAAGCAAGGTCTGACACCAGGACTGGAGCAAAGTCGATACTGATCTTGGCATAGGCTAACTTAGCAGCTTCATCTGCTTGTCACATTTCTCTCTCTTGGTAGCACACACTAATGCTCGCGGATGGTGGGCAACAAATTCTGCTGACGCGGTCGCCAGTGATTCAGCTTATCAACACATTTTACCATGTCAAGAAGAATCACACAAAGAAGAATAACAAAATTAACTTTTGCATTAACATTGCAACTCTAATAAAGTTCAAAACTTCACCCACACCAGTCGTGTTCATACAGGTATTTAGAGATGGGAAAGGATGGGGGGCAAGTAATGGGAAGGAATATGGCATTGGCCTTTTGAAGGAAGCATCCCGGCATTCACCTGGAGTGATTTGGGGAAACCATGGAAACCCAAATCAGGATGCCCACGCGGGGATTCGAACCGCCGTCCTCCCCAATGCAAGGCCAGAACACTAACCGTTACACCACCATGCTCGGTTTATTACTTATTATCTAAAGATACTGAATTTATTGACAAGGTGTTGAAAAAATTTGGACAACAACATAAGTACCTTAAGTTATTATTCAAACAGTGAATTTAATAATAAAATTTATGTTTCTTAATCTTTACCTGTGTATTTTCTTTCATAGCAGGGGGGGGCAAGAGCCTGAAATGTAGCAACCTCGCTAATATGAAGCCATCACAAAACTGTATGAGGTTACAGTAAAGCACGATTTCCATTTATTTTGTTGTTATTGATCTGGTGAATGTAATAAAGCAAGTCCCAGATGTGTATCTGTAGTAGTATTCCAGAGCAGCAAAGAAATAATTTGGGAAAACTTGTAATTTATTAACTACTTGGCCCATTTTTTTTATTTTTTTTTTTAATTCCAGACAATTGCACAAAGTTTTCAACAGAAGCTGTAGAGAATTTAATTTTGGAAAATGATGGTAATAAAGTTAACTAAAACAATATGAATGTGTCAGATAATCTGCTTTTACTAATACCATATCTCAGTTTATAAGGACAAAGTCAATACACATGAGGCATTACTTGCTTGCATTATGAATGTAACAGACGAAATTAAGAACAACTACGTGAAACTGAAACTAGCAACAAAATTTATTCGTACACGTGCAGCTAAATGCACTGAACTCGGTGGAGACATTTTTGAACATTTATTGTGAATGTATTGTGAAATTGTATATTCATTGTACAACTTCCTTAACACTGAGCTATGGTATTAATAAAAGCAGATTATCTGACACATTCATACTGTTTTAGTTAACTTTATTACAATCATTTTCCAAAATTAAATTCTTTACAACTTCTGTTGAAAACTTTGTGCAATTGTAAGGATTTTTTTTTTTTTAATTTGGCCAAATAGTTAATAAATTATAAATTTTCCCAAATAATTTCTTTGCTTCTCTGGAATTTTTGGAAAACTACTGCAGATACACATCTGGGACTTGTTTTATTATATTCACCGGATCAATAACAACAAAATAAATGGAAATACCGGTAGTACAGTTTTGCGATGGCTTCATGTTAGCGAGGTTGCTAAATTTCAGGAAAAATCTTTTATTAGCCATAACTCCATAACTAAACATTTGCGGACCTATGTTTATGTGAACGTTTTTCTTTAGTTTTACTTGTAGAATAATATATTAAAATATCTTCGTGAATCACCGTGTATAGATTTATTTTTCCACCTCTTTATTTTACAACTGACTTCTTTAAAATTTTGGAACATCTTGTACCACTTAAGAAGATCAAAAACTTTTTCTAAATCAACAAATGCCATAAAAGCATCCATTTTTCTTGATTTGTAGTTCAAGTATTGCTTCCTTTGTACCACAGTTTTTCGTAAACCCAAACTGATCTTCACCTACTATATCTTCCATTCGTCAGCTTGTGTTTTCAAGTATGAAGATGATACTATTATTAAAATCACTTGAAATCTCTCCTGTTTTGTAACTGTTTGATATCAGTGTGAATAATATTTGGATTCATTTTTCTCCTACGGATTTTAGAAGCTCTGCAGGAATCTCATCAGTTCCAACTGCCATATTTGATTTCAGATCTTTAAAATTTCTGTGAAATTCTGTTCTTAAAATGGGATCTCTTAAATCATGTGTCAACATCACATTTTTCCAGAACACTGTTGTTTAAATCATCCCCACCATATAGTTTCTCTATGTATTCCTTCCACTGGTCAGCTCTGTCCTCCAGTTTAAAAAAATGTTTCCCCATCAACAACTTTAATATTTATACATCTTTCCTTCATTTATTAAAAATTTTGTTTCATCTTCTTAAGGACACATTTACTGTACCTTCAATCATTTCCTTTTCTACTTCATTGCACATCACTTGCACCCAATTTCCTTTTTCTTTTTTTCCATTTCCTGCTTAATTTCTAAAATGTCTGTACTGTATGAGATCCCACTTCATCAGACATAGAAATAATAGTAATATTAATAGTAATAATTTTACGACTTATGGAATATATGAATTTATTTATTTTACATACAAGGCCATACAGTATAGCAGTATGTGAAAATGGGTAAATTTAAGTTTTTATAATATTTTTTGTTATGTTGAAGTTGGCAGACTGTAATGGTTATGTTTTTTTGTTTTTAAGCCAAGGAGAAGCAGATGTTGGATATATGTGAGATTTTATGTTGTATCAACGAGAACTGTAAATATTTGAATTAATTAAGTTGTGTTAATAAATAGTAGTTGTTATAAAACAACAAATACTTTGATTTTATAGAGAAGAGTAGGTATAACTAAATTTAATCTGTGAGGTGATAGCAGAAAAACGTGTGAGACGATATCCTGGGGCCATACATATCGTATGGAACGTGCTGTCGATTATAGATCAGATTGCAAAAGAACCTGGAAGGATTGGTAAAGCCAAACAGGATTTCTTAAATTATCGACGTACAAAGAGGATACCTCGCAGAAATGGCGACCCTGTAATCCAGGATTTAGCAGTGTAAATTAACACACTGTTCTTTACTGATTGTGGAACATTAAGCAGTCGGAGTTCAGCCGTGCAGAAGAAGACATCGCGGGAATTGGCAAGTACATGAATAATATATTTTATGCGACGGAATGGCAGTTCACCAAAATAACGGCAGCAGAGATAATAACATTGTAATTTTTTGTTCGGAAAATTTCTTACGATAATGGTGAAAAGTGACTGAACATTGAATAGTAAGCAGCTAAATTAAAAATAAAATTGGTTAAAACAGTAAAAAAAAAAAAACGTAATAAGAAATCAAATTAGCTAATGCAAAAGTTATTGAAACTGTCGGCAAGAACGGGATTGTAAAACAAAGCATTTGTAAGTAGTTAAAAAGTTGTTTAAGTTAGTGATTAATGCTGTGACGGCCTTTAGATAATTAAATAAAGATAATTGGCATTATTTAGAAGGGGGGATTTAAGCATATTGAGTATCTGATAAGGAATTTGTATAGGCCTATATGTGCATGTCTATTATTTTTTTTGCAAGTTTTCAGTACGGCCATATTGAGACTTTTATTAAATACCTGTCGCAGTATTGCTAAAAGAAGTGGTACAGTAAGTAATGTCTGGATGAGTTTCTGAGCTCATTTGTATTTTTAACATGTTTGAATAAATACGGCGTTGTATGATTTTGTGTCTAAACTTCAAAAGTTGTATCGTCGTTTTGCTTTCGCGGGACTATATTGAGTAGCGTAGTGATTTGCGATAATTTTGTTGTGTTTTGTTAGTTTGTTTAGTTAATGCATCACCATAATGGAAGGACAGTGCGAAGAAGTAGTTAAAATGGATGTTGAAATATTTTCTGGTGGGGAAATGAGTAAAAATTCCAATGGGAGAAATGAAAGTTCCGGAATAGTTAACGCCGATCAAAATATGGGGGGAAGTGGAGTTAGCTGTTCGCAGGAACACAGCGTTACTAGAGTCTGTGAAAGTCATGGAGAAATGTGGAGTCCGTTAGTTGGTCAGAGATAGTGTTTGAGTAAACGACAGAGGTGGCGATATCTGTGATATCGAGGTGAAAGATCGCATTGCAACTGTTTCGTCCATGGTGGAAGGAATTATATGGAGGAGAAGTCACGTTAAATCGGTGAAGCAGACTCTAAACTCTCCCGCATGCCGGCAGCAGCAGTATTGTAACCCAAACAAATTCCGAGTTCACACTGTGTCTGATGTTCTGATTATTTCATTTTGTAATGTGCATAAGTGTTTTATAATGTCATCTTGTGTTGCATACGGTTTCACAAATAGGCAAGACAGGAAAGAACCTGGAATATCATTTCATAGGTAAGTTGTATTCTAATAATTGTTGTTGAAGTGGTCAGTCGGAAATGTAAACTTTGGCGTATGTCTATAAATACTTAGTCATAGCTCTCAATGAGATGACTTTGTTCTCAAATTTTTGTTGGTGTAGTGTAGAAAATCAGCATACCTTGCTATTTTGCACATAATAGACTAGCATTACTTTTTAATGAGTGTTGAAAATGAGATTTAAAGGGGGTGTGTTTTACATCGCGGTTCAGTTAATTTAGTATTGCGTTTTCCTTCGTCACGTTGTAGTTTATACTGTATGATGAAATGTGTTAAATTATGCTATGCAATCTAGGAATCTTGATGAAGATAATGATGTTACCACAAATACAGTTTGCGATTCAAATACGCGTGTGTGGGTAAGTCTACATAGTTTGATTCTGTAACGGCAATTTAATGGAGATTGTGGTTAGGTCTAAATGCAGTCTGTACCAGAATGGTTTTGCTGTTCCATGAGGGACAAAGAATTTATCTATTACTGTTAGTAATTTCATGAGAACCAAGTTAGTGAAAAAACGTGTATAGCGATGGAAACTACTTCCATTCCCAGCTATTCCCAATTTAGTTTACGATGTATGGTAACAAAATAACTATTTTTATTCTGGTCTAGACCTCATTTCAACCTAATCACAAGTGGTAGTAAAAACAAATGAAATATCCATTCTGCATGTCCACCATGTAATTCATTGTGGCTTTGGCAGAATTAATTTTTAGTCTAGGTCGCATATCAAACCAATCTCAGTGTATCCCGAAAACTAAGCAAGATATCGAAAAATTTTATTCTTTATTTTCGATTTGTCTCGTCGTGTTATATAAGAATCGATCATTAAATTTGACTTTTGAGAAATGTTTCTTCTGCATTTCAACTCAAGACACCTCACTTTTGATACAGTATATCTCGAGAACTAGGCGAGATATCGAAAATTTTTGTTCTTTATTTTTTTTATTTCTCTCATCTTTCTAAATAAGAATCCGTCATCAAATTTGACTTTGACCAATTTTTTCTTCTGAATTTCAACCAAAACCATTTCACATTTGAGACAGAATATATCGAAAACTAAGCATCATTACAAAAAAAATATTCTTCATTGTTTATTTGTCTCATCGAGTTACACAATAATCCATCTGCAGATTGCGACGTTACATTAATCCTAGAGCCCCCTTGAGGTTTTTGTACATATAGGCCGTGTCTGTATGGGTTAGTCCATGCCTCCCCACTCCCCCCACTCCTCCTCCGCCCGGCTTCACTTCATTGCGTGGTGAAGGTCGCTTGCGTCGTCTCCATATATTTCCTTCCTCCATGGTTTCGTCTATACCGGTGACAGTCAGACAGACTAATATTCGAGAGAAAGAAATGGGGAATGAACAAAGTGAAGCTCACACACAGAAGGGGAGCGAATTTTCAATGCTATTTGCTTTAATGGAAGAAATGGGAAGGAAGATAACAGAAAATTTTAAATCAAGTGAACAAAAGGCAGAAGAAATGGGAAGGATGATAACAGAAAATTTGAAATCAAGTGAACAGAAAATTACCGAGGAAATGAGAACGATGAGACAGAATATTATGTTAAAAATGGACGAACGTATTCAGCAAGTGGAGGATAGATGCAACCAGAAGATGGAGAATTTAAGGCAGATATTGAAAGAAGACGTAAAAACAAGTATGGAAACGGAAGTAGCAATGGTCTACGAATACGTTGAAAGGAAAGAAGAGGCTAATCGGCAGGGTATAGCTTGTCTAGTGCAACGAAAAGTTGAAGAAGAAGTGAAGAAAAATTATGGAGTGATACAGGAAGAGCAGGAAGTCATGAAAGGAGAAAATAAAATTATTTATGAAAACCAGAAAGATTGTGTGAAGAGTATTGAACAGTTGAAAGAGAAGACTGAAACGGCAACAAAAAGGATTTCAAGACTAGGCGATAGGTTAATGGTCATGGATAAAGAATACAAAGAAGTGACATGTAAAATTCCAGAAATAGCTAGCCAGATGAATATTATTAACGAAGATGTGCGAGAAGAGGTAGCCATGCTGAACCAGAGGGTTGAGAAGGTAGAACGGTGAGGTGTTGCTACTATGGGAGGAGGCAACATTATCACTAGTCATTTTAAATTACCAGAAGTGAAGTTTGATCCTGAAAAAGGTGTACACGCAGTGGAATTTGTCAGAGTTTATAAAAGTGGATTGCCACGTGAATGGTCGGATACCGATAAAATAAGATATGTCAAAAGCATGGTGCGAGAAGATGCATTTGCGTAGAATTGTGAGAATGATGAAGATTATAAAGAATTTTTGCGATTATTTCTGAGCAAATATTGGTAATCAAGAAAACAAAGAAGAGTAAAGAGAGATTTCTAGAACTGCCGTTGCTATAGCAGGCGAGATGGGAGTATGAAAAATTTCTGTGAAGAAGTGATGAAAGAGCTTCGTTACCTGGACCAGACAACAGAGGACGATGAAAAGGTCGAAGTTTTGTTGCAGAAATTGCCCAGACCAGTGCAGGAGAAGTTGATAGTAAATCAATGCAGTAATGTAGAAGATTTTCTGGAAGCTGTTGAGAGATTGGATCGGTGGAGTAATACTAATGAACATGAGACAAGGGACGAAAGAAGAAACGACTTTGGAAACAATAATAGATCAAATCAGATGCCACCATGGGAGAATTTTGCAAGATATAGAGAACGTACTTTTGAATACAACAGAGAGGAACAGTTCAATGCTAACTCCGGTTGAAATACAAGGAGGGAATATGAGGACCGACGGCAAAATCGCCAATGGGGGCATCACAACAATGCTTTGATGGACAGAAAAGAAGAAGGAAGGTATCATGATTCAGGAAGAGCTATGGGAAACTTGGTGCCGCAACTGGGGCGGTCCGAACATTAGCGGGAATAATAGGAACAGGACCAAAGAAACAAAAAAGCAGTACCTATCCAAAGGACGATGACATTAACAATGGAGTAGAGATTGTACAGAAGAAGACCGATGAAAATTTTACAAAAGAAGAACCACTCAGATGGTGGGAATGCCTAAAGTCTATTGATGAAGAGGAATCACAGTTTGTTCCAAGGAGTTGTGAATATAGTTGGCAGGAAGGTGAAGTTGGACGGTTAGCTAAAATTGAGGCGGAGAACAACAACAACCAAGTGAAGTGTTGTGAGAAGATGGAAAATAATGCTGAAGAGGAAAGCATGTTAACAGATGAGCTTATACCAAGAGAAATTGAACAAGAAGAATTTGAGAATTTGTCAGAAGATAGCGATGGCTCTGATGACAGTATAGAAGGGGAGAATTTGTATTTGTGCAGCGATGAAGATAATAGTAAGGAAAATGATGACGAATGTGAAGAAGAAAATAGAATATTAAGAGATGATGGAGAAGAAATAAGATTTTTTATTGTGAGGAAATACTGCGGTATTAATGAAGAAGAAAATGTGGTGCCAGAGGGGGCATATATGCAAGTTTTAGATAACAAGTTCCATGGTATGAGTTCAACGGTGAAAAATGAAGAATCTGAGGTATTTAATTGTCTGTTTGCTCACGAGGAAGAAGGAGTAGAGAGAATGAAAGGAAATAATGGTGATGAATGGAGTACAGAAGATAGCCACCGTAATAACAGAAATAAGTATTTACGCCAGTTATATCTAAGCGATGGAAGTAAAATGGAGTTATTAGGATGGTCTTGTAGAGAAGGTGAAAAGGACTTATTACAAGAAAAAAATTTCAAAAGATTGGAAGAAAAGAAAGAAAGAAAATAGTCCAGTAACGGGGTCGTAAAAAGGGGGTCTCACAAACATCACATCACGTAGAAGATTTTTTTTCTAATCTTGTATGTATTGGTGAGAGTATGCAGAAACCAAGTTTTCGACCTCCAGCACCCTCGGCACAATTTTCTGTGGCCAAAAAACATCAAAATTTGGGTACTTTTTTCAGTTTTTCGTCTATAACTCCTTCCTGATAAGTCCTATCAAGAAATATTCTATTTTCAATTTAAAAGAGGACAAAATTTCCTACAACTTTCGTACTACAAACTTTTTTCTAAACTCAAAATTAAGAGAGCTACAGTTTTTCGAAAATCAGCCAAATTTCACACTTTTCCTAAAAGTTGGGTTTTTACCTAATTTGCAGCTCAAAATGACCTGAAACCCCTGTATATATAACCGATATATATGTATTTCTATATGACATAGTATATATATGTACTATACTTTGATTACTGATGGTCCATTCAATAATCATATAGCATTGTTGGCCGGGAGATCCCGAAGGATTGTTCGGCCGCCAGGTTATAGTGTTATGGATAGGCCGCGCAGTGCGCTTCTTGTGGCTATCTAACCTGACCAAGTACTAGTACCGTATATAGGGAACCTACAGCTTAAGGTGGAATTATAAACCACAGAATCGTTCTGGCTTTCTCCATATTACACGGCAAGCTGTGGCAGAGGTAAAGCTCGGGTTAACGGCCTTTGAAAATTACTGCTGAGAACGGGATTTCGATCTTCAGTCAGATACCTTAACCACTGAGCTACCATTTCGTTCTATTACCTGATGGTATTTGTACCAGTTTGAAAAACGGATTTGCAAAACTGAAAACATAATGTTATGGCACAAAGTTTATTTATGCAGTCGAAATTAAGTCATAATAAGTCAAAAATTAGTCATAAATCCATTTCTTTTCAATTTTAATGGATTGAAACAAAGTGTTCCATTTGAATTTGTTCCGTACAACAATGGAAAAAAATTGTCGCTATATGAAGCATTTAAATCTCTTCAAGATACAACACCCAACACAAAAATTTTTGCTATGCACTTATGATTCCTCCTGCATAAGGTTATGTGGCATAGTAGTAAATACCTTGGCTGCTTCTGTGGAAAATATGAAGCCTATTTGACAACGAACTATAGATCCAACATCACAGTTATATTTGACGGATACCGAAGTTATGCTGCGCAGAGAGGAATAAAGTCATCTGAAATGATTTGTAGTATTAAAACATCAGATACTTCAGCAGGCATCATTTTCAGTGAGGAAACAAGTGCTACAGTGACGCAGCAAATGAGAGCAGCAAGAACTGTGTAATGTTGATACTAATGCAAAAACTGAAAAAGGAGGCATCCAAGATCAACAGGCAAAACAAGATGCTGCTGGATTGATCGTTGACGCAGCAATTTCCCAAGCAGCAAAATTCGACAGTGTGATGATTCTAAGTGAGTATATTGGCTTTCTCGTTTTGCTAATGGGCTTTGGTACCACGAGTTTGAACCCACACACATCCTCTTGATCCATGCATTTGCTGGATGTGATACAATATCAGCATATTTCGGCTATGGGAAAGAAAACTTCTACTGCATGATTCAATACCAACCATATCTGAAAGTAACATGCATACTAACTTCTCAGAACTCTAGCCTCCAGAGAACACGCAGGGGAACAGATCATCTTGGAACGGTACGGAAAAATTGCTTGTGGAACATTGGAAGGCTCAGATATGAAATGATTAAGAAATCTGCCCAAAAAATGCATTCAGACTAGCACGGTTGCCACAAAAATCAGATGCGGCAACGTTTCACTCAATATGCACGTACCACCAAGTAAAGGTTGGTTGGGTCGAGAAACGTACCCATTGCCGTGAGGATGAAGGAAAGGCTCGTCCAGTCTCATTACAGTTACAATAACAAATGCGTTCAGGAGGACGTCGGTTCGAATTCCCGTCCAAGCATCCAGATTTGGGTTTTCCATGGTTTCCTCAAATCACTCCAGCCGAATGCCGGGATGCTTCCTTCAAAAGGCCATGGCCGAAATCCTTCACATTCCTTGTCCCCAGTCCCATCGTGCCACTAATGAACTCGACGTCGACGAGGCGTAAAGTCATAAAAAAAACAATAATAAAAGACGATGCACTTGCGTTTACTTCGAAGGTTGTATCATATTCCTTCCAGAAACCTTGTTCTCCTCCAAGCAGCTGTCGCTAATCAGGACTGCATTGTTCAGCTGCTTGCAAAAATTGCTCTCGCCTGCCTCGTGAAAGCGTTCCTGGAATGTAGTAGATGAAGGAGAGGAAGATTTCTTCGACCTCGAGGAAGCTGTTCCTGATGCAATGGATGAAAGAGACACAATTCATTGATAAGCCGGGACAATCCAAACGGAAAAGATATTTATTTATGACCATTTTTTTAACTTATTTCGAAATTATTATGACTTAATAACTTTGCGTCATAACATTATGCATTGTTGTTCGCTCTATTATCTTCAGTAATAGAGCGATCTGATAGCTCAAGGCATCTGACTGGAGATCGAAATCCCGGTCTCAGCAATGATTTTCAAAGGCCATTAACCCGACCTTTACCTCTGCCACAGCTTGCTGTGTAATATGAAGTAAGCCAGAACGATTCTGTGGTTTGGATTCCACCTTAAGCTGTAGGTTCCCTATATGCGGTACTAGTACTTGGTCAGGTTAGATAGCCACAAGAAGCGCACTGCGCGGCCTATCCATAACACTGTAACCTGGCGGCCGAACAATCCTTCGGGATCTCCCGGCCAACAATGCTATATGATTATTGAATGGACCATCAGTAATCAAAGTATAGTACATATATATACTATGTCATACAGAAATACATATATATATCGGTTATATATACAGGGGTTTCAGGTCATTTTGAGCTGAAAGTAGGTAAAAACCCAACTTTTAGGAAAAGTGTGAAATTTGGCTGATTTTCAAAGAACTGTAGCTCGCTTAGTTTTGAGTTTAGAAAAAAGTTTGTAATACGAAAGTTGTAGGAAATTTTGTCCTCTTTCAAATTGAAAATAGAATATTTCTTGATTGGACTTATCACTAAGGAGTTATAGACGAAAAACTGAAAAAAGTACCCAAATTTTGATGTTTTTTGGCCACAGAAAATTGTGCGGAGGGTGTTGGAGGTCTAAAACTTGGTTTCTGCATACTCTCACCAATATATACAAGATAAGAAAAAAAAATCTTCTACGTGATGTGATGCAAGTGAGAACTACCCCGTTACTGGACTAAAAAAGCAACGTTATGGGGGCATAACATTGAGCTGACAAAATATGATGAAAGAGATAATAAAAAAAAACAGAGGAAAGAAGGTAAAGTCATGACCGAGGATGAAAACCCCTTGAAATTAATCTGAATGATCTGGTTTTGGTAAAGACGCAAGATCGATCAAGTTGAATGAACCCTGAAATAAGAAAGTTTTTCAACATTTATCATGGGCCATTTAGGGTAGACGGAAGCCACATAAAAATGTATGTTGGATAGTTTATCCTAAATCGGAAAGAAAATTTGGGTTACGTAATGTAGCTGATCTTAAATTGTAGAAAGTCAGAGATGATAAAGGTGAAATGAAGAGTAGCTTGTATAAATAAGTGAACAATAAACTGATAATATGACAGTGACGATGAGTTGATTTTGATGTGTGTGAGGAGACAAATGTGAGCTCAAAAGATTGTAAAAAGTTTGTGTAAAGGAGACATGTCTGATGATCGTGTTGTATTTTACAACAAATAATCAATTTTTTAAATAAAAAATGTGCTGATTTATTGTAAAGGGGGGGCATGTATGAGATCCCACTTCATCTGACATAGAAATAATAGTATAATAGTAATAATTTTACGACTTATGGACTATATGAATGTATTTATTTTACATACAAGGCCGTACAGTATAGTAGTATGTGTAAAAATGGGTAAATTTAAGTTTTTATAATATTTTGTTATATTGAAGTTGGCAGGCTGTGTTAGTTTTGTTTTTAAGCCAAGGAGAAGCAGATGTTGGATATATGTGAGATTTTATGTTGTATCAACGAGAACTGTAAATATTTGAATTAATTAAGTTGTGTTAATAAATAGTAGTTGTTATAAAACAACAAATACTTTGATTTTATAGAGAAGAGTAGGTATAACTAAATTTAATCTGTGAGGTGATAGCAGAAAAAACGTGTGAGACGATATCCTGGGGACATACATATCGTCCGGAACGTGCTATCGATTATAGATCAGATTGCAAAAGAACCTGGGAGGATTGGTAAAGCCAAACAGGATTTCTTAAATTATCAACGTACAAAGAGGATACCTCGCAACTGCTCTCATCCTGCTTGATTTTCAGTATTTTTGTGCTTTCTCCTCTGATCTATGAACTCCAAAATTTCTTCTGTGATCCAAGATTTTTGGGTGGTTTATTTCCTAAGGCCTGATGTTTCTTTACCAGTTTTGATTATTTTATCCAGTTATGCTAAATTGAACTCCTTTCAGAGTAATTTCTTTCTCATTTTAGATTATTTCAATTTGTTCACTTCCGGTCTGTTCTTTTTTTTTTTTTTATTGGGGGAGCACCCAAAACCCGCTCCTCCAAGCATTGCGGCCATCCTGTTAACTACTGCTCGCCTCTGCACATGCATTAAGTTAGTAATTCTATAGGTGATCACAGGAACGGGATTGTGATGTATTCCATGCGTCCAGGCGTCCGCCCGTTTACATGGGTCCATCGGATAAGATAGACAGAAACTTTTGAAAGAAGAGACAGGGCAGAGGGAAAAAAGTGCCAAGGTTTTTTCCCCTGGGAAAAAAAAACCTCTGCAATAGTTAGGTAGGGAATAAGAGCGGCTGGCTAAGATACTGCCAGTACCGCGACAGATTCTATGCTACAAGGTTGGATGTATGAAGGGTTTGTTAGTTTTGTTAGGATATGGTATCATGCAATAACTACAGCTGGTCCACACACCGCCGCTGAGGTTGTCAGCTGGTGCCGCTCGCCGTCGCTGCCGTTGAGATGGTCCTGGAACATGCCAAATCGTTATATTATTAACAGCTGTGTCCAACAGGTGTTGTAAGTGTTGGTGAGACGCGATTCGCACCGCCAGGGCGCCAGAGCGTAACCGCCGCAACGCGCAGAGCCTTTCCTCATCCCGGGAGTACACGGTAAGGGTTTCGCCGACGGCGACAGCCACAGTGCTGCTAGATGACCACCCCCGACTTGCCCGGGCTTTAGGACGATGACGGACACCACCGCCATGACCACCCCCGCCAGCACGTGTCATCGCCACCGGGAGAGACAACCCCACCATGCTCATTCCAGGAGATATTGGTGCAGGATGCATCGCGCTAGCCTGCCACGACAACCGTCACCCCCGCGGTGTTTACCACGCCGGATACTGTAATAATACTGTTTTTGGATTGATTTCTTGTTATATGTGGCTGCCTTCTGCACCTGCGATCGCACTGTAACCACTTTCCTTAGCCCAGTGATCACTTTTCAGGTTGGTTAGGGAATGGGACCCTAACCCCAGTGGCCCTTGATGCAGTCGACAGATTTCTTACTTGTTTATGCATTAGTTTTTTCCTATCTGTTGAGCAATATTTCCGGCCGTGGGTGTTTAAATCTGTGGTTGTGATCGTAACTGCCTATAGTGCGTATCAAAGGATTTCGCGACATTTGGGATTTCCCATACATGTTTATGGCAAGCATCTTAATTACTTGCTGTATTGGCTCGAGTCGGAAATCTCGGTGTAAGTCTGTTGTTCGTGTTCCCCGAGGAGCATTTGCTATGATCCTGAGTACTTTGTTTTGAATTAATTGCAGTCTCCTAATGTGAGACTTAGCGGCGTACCCCCAAACCGGAGCTGCATACGTCATGAGTGGCCGAATGAGTGCTAAGTACATTGTTCGGGCATTACCTCAGTGTAGTGTGCTTTGTCTGTTTAGCATAGGGTATAGCTGTATGAGTCTAATGTTTTCTTTATTAACCATGTGTTCTATATGGAGCTTCCATGTTAGCTTCGCGTCAAATTTGACTCCAAGATATTTAACTTCGTTCCGGAAATGTATAGGTTGATTGTGTAGTGTTAGCGGTCGACAGTGTTCGTGAATGCGTTTTTGCTTAGGTCTTCCTGTAAATAGGAGTGCTTCGCATTTAGCTACATTGACTTTAATTCACCATCGTGTGAGCCAAGGTTCGACTACGTTAAGCGCGTGCTGTAATCTACTGTTTATATGAGATGGTTGCTGTGACTGTGCAAGATAGGCGGTATCGTCAGCATAAATAGCTTGCATCGTTTTGACTGTGGTCTGAGCTTTATTGACGTATTCTGTGAAGAGCGGAGGGCCTATTAAACTTCCTTGAGGCATTCCTGCTTGTATCTCCTGAGGTGTGGAGTTCTTGTTGTCAACGCAGACGTGGAACGTTCGGTTAGTGAGGTAAGAGTGTATTAGGCGCACCAGTCCGTCCGGGAATCCGTCGTCACTGAGTCTACGAATGAGGCCGTTGTGCCAAAGACGATCGAACGCCTTCTCAATGTCTAGGAACACAGCCCCGGTAGACGCAGACAAGTTATACCCCCTTGTTACGTGCTCAACAACACGCATTAATTGTTGTGTTGTGGAGTGGTGCTTTCTGAAGCCGAATTGCTGCGGCTTCAGAATGTTATTGTGCTTTATGTGTTGTGTAAGGCGTCTGAGTATGACTTTTTCAACAACTTTGCTAAGGGAGTTGAGTAAGCTAATCGGCCGGTAGTTGTTGGGTGATGATGGATCTTTCCCTGGCTTTCTGAACATTAACACTTTGGCCTCCTTCCATCGGTCGGGGAAATAGTGGTTGTGTAAGATGGCATTCGCTATATCTGTAAGGTACTCTATCGCTTTCCCCGTGAGCTGTTTAAGAACACGGTTCTGAATACCATCCGGACCAGGTGATTTTTTAGCGTCAGAGTGCTGTATAGCCCATGAGATTTCGTCGGAAGTTGCCCTACGCGGATTCTCGCGAACCGGTTGGGCTAACAGCTGTGTCACCATCTGGTCCGTTTCCAATGTAAACGCAGGATCGGAGGGATCTACGTTTGGTCGAAAAGACGCTGGGAGTGTTGTGGCCATCAGCTCCGCCTTGCCCTCGGATGAATAGACAAGTCCGTCCGGCCCCTGTAGAGTGGGTGTATGATGTGCTTCACGAGTGTTCTGTTCTGCTTGTGTCACTTATTTATTCTCTTGTACTTCAGCCTGCACTTTGTAACTGTCAGTTGTCAGAGTCTGTCAGCTCCTGGGTATGTTTTACAGTCTATAACTTGATTCCTGAATCTTTGTTTGACCTTGATATAACCTAGCTCACAGCGGTTGCATAAAATTAATAATCAGGCAGTTCTATATTACTACTAAAGTAAATAATTGTACACATATCTCCAGTGTGAAGCTTAACTGCACACAGGTGGCTGATCCATGGAGAAATCATTGACAGTGCAAGCCTCATTTCTTCATCGATGGATTTAGGTCTTTCCCTCTTGGATGTTTTAATCTGTCAATGTCAAGAAGCCCAATTCACATAAATATGTAGTTGGAAATGGCAATAACACATTAACTGCCATGTTGGAGATGGCCTGATATTCATTCCTTATTGCTAGCCAAAATTTATATAAAGGTTCTTCGAAAATGTAAGATATTTTATAATTTCTCATAACTAAATTAGTTTCCAAGATAGAGAGTTCATTTTAAGTATATGGTATGTAAGACCCAAGGCTGATACCGGGGCTGTAGTATAGCCTTAGTGCCTAAACTAACAGTTTATGTTGACTCTAAGTTCTGCAGAAAATTTATGAAATAATTAAGATTTGACCATGTAGCCGGATAAACTCAACGTAAATGCTTGAGGTCGCCACAATATTTGTTAAACCACAAATAGAGAAAAGGTTTACTGTCTACTGAAGCACACAAGTTCACTTCTAGAAAATCCAAAGTTTTATTTTTCAAAGTCACAATTTCAAATATGCATTTTACAGTTGAGTAGGCAAATCGAACACACTTTTCCTAGGGTTGCAGGTTGTGGAGAGAAATTTAACCGACTGACCCCTTTTGAATTTTAAAAGTTCTTACCAGTCATTAAAGTTGCTATTTAACACGACACTACACATGGTCGAAAACAGTTCATAGACCAGCATAGCAAGTTACGACCCGCGACAAAACCGAAGTAATGTTACTTCACATATTGTTCCCGAAGTACAGACCAGACGAAACCGAAAGCAAGAAAAGACAGACTACATTTGGCTAAGTTCCCATTTTAAACATCACTGATAAAGTCATGCGCGGAGTTGCTCGATCACTTCCCGGCGTAAGAATGAGACAACCTGTGCTTACCGCTCGAACTATTATAGCCCTGCGTGCGCCTATGACCTTGGCAAATCTTTCTTTAATTAATATCTTCAAAAGTTTACGATAGTTTAATTTGAGATTTTTACCGGAAATTTCTATCATCCTGTTCTATCTATTCTAATTTAATTTATCATTCCAAAAGGTTTCCATCGTCTTAAAACTAAATTCATCACGTGACCAGTCTTGGCGGACTTTCCCGAACTTCCACCCGACAATTAGCAATAATCTATTTTCAAAAACTTGATTACCAGACAAATACTAAAACTTTTTATGGAAACCCATATATGTACGAAATCGTCTCAATTAGGGCTATTTACTGATGTAATTTTAAATTAATATCTCTTTTAATAAAAAGCTTATTATTTTCTCTTAATTAAAATCACTAATTAATCTTTACCAAATTACTTAATTTTATTACCAAAATATCGGGGACAGTACTGACTACAGCTGGCGATAAAAGTTCGGTTGTAGCTTTACTCGATTTAAAGATATTTCGAATCTTAGAATTTCTACTTTTCCGATCGCGTGTTTCAAAACATGAACAAACCTAAATATCTCTTAAGCTAAACGTTTCCCGATATAATAAATACACTTTAAAATGATTTTTATAATGAATTGATACTGTGAGCAAGATTACCGAGAAATTACTTAAAGTTAATAACTGCTCTTCACGAAATTTCAAAGTCCCGCCTAAGCAAAACTAGAATTTGCCAAAATTCTAAGGTGCTTACAGGTACCACCATTTCAAAGTCATTTTTACAGTTAATTTTGGTAATAATCCCAAGTAATATATCTAACATAAGCAATAGTTAAAGTATAAACAGTAAATTCAAGAGATAAATTCATTTAAACAACTTGTAGAAAAACTTGTAATATTTGACTTTCATATAACTTCGCTAAACGAGTATATTTCTTTAGTTCAAAAGATGTTTAGGTAAATAAATAGCCAGAAGGTGATAAAGTTTGTTGTTAGAAAATCTTACTTAGAGTTTAAATATGTTTAAAAGCGATTTGCCGGTAAATAATTTTATCACGTAATTTTCCACTCTAAGATCGAGGTATTCAGTCGTTAGAAAACAGTTAAGATGTCAGTTGATACATAGAAGGGAGTGTGATTTTGGTTAAAACAACATATAAATTTTGGAAAGTTTCATGCATTTTAAAGATAGTTTTCGAATATAATTTGGTATAGCAAGACATGTGCTTCATGGAAAAGTTAAATATTTCAGTCTTATTCAGTAATCCAGGAAAAGAAATCGTGTTCAGAGTAAAGTTTAATTAAATACAAAGGTTTCTGGAAAAGTTTTATTTCAAAATACTAAAGCATTTAATTGTAATAAAGTGAAATAGGTTATGGCGCTGGTAACGCTTTGCCAGTATAGCTTGAAATTCAAGCGCATTTGGGAGGAATAATAAATCAAGGAATGTACTTAGAGATTACAAATTTTTACAGTAACCGTTTTTCTGTATGGAAATTTGTTTGAAGCTATTTTCAAGTCGATATACTGAATAATTTAAAGTGTCAAATTTTGTTTTCGAACTTTATCCCACTTTCTAAAATAGGAAACATACTTTATTTGATATCAGATGATAGAATAGCAGTTTGAGAACAGAATTAAATTTGTTTCAGCTCGATAGGAGTAATATTACGACAGTTATGGCAATCGCATCTAAATGACTGTTTTCTGGCAAAACTATGAAAGTTACAAAAAAATTTATAACAACTTAATTTGACGTTTGTTACAATATCTAGCGACTCCCAAAATTTCGGAAAGATAGGTGAATTTTTTGGGGTCACGGTCAAAATTGTATGACGACAATTTGTTCTAGAAGTATCTGGTATCACACGCTTTCCGTGTGATGGAAGCAAAAGTTTGGTTCCCAGGGTCAGAAAGCATAAATACCTCCTCCAGAACCTAGCCTCGCCCCAGTCTTTCGGCAGCAGTCTAGTTATGCGGTAGCAGCTATGTAGAGCGTGGTGGCTAGTTTGGACTCGTGGCGCGGCTGATAACAAACTTGCGCGGAAATGTTTAACTTTTGAAATCATGGGTAAATGGAACTTTAATACCTCATGTAGATAAATAGCAGAGGGGGCGTGAGGCTGGTGTCGCTCCAATCAAGGGCGGATCCAGCCTTCGGGTCAGGGGGGGTCACGTAGTCGAGGTCCAGTTGGGACAGGTTTCAAAATAATTAGAATGACTGTATTAACAACAGAGGAAGAGGCCCTCACTTTACACTGCAGAAATAAAAACTGCACAGAACATGACTCTTAACATGACAAAAGTAAAATTTCAGGCTTAGGCACCCTCATCAAAAATCAGGGTGCTCATATCGCCACAGCAAAGACCCATGTTGCACTATATCTTTTAGGCTGAACCACACTTTGCTACAGTAGCTGGTTGCTTACATGTTTAATATAACAAGATTGACATGAATAGTGGTGTTATGATCACTGAGGGGGGGAAAAAAAACGATCACAAGGCATTCTGGTTTCTTCAAAATGGCCACAACACGTCATTCGTATTATGGCACTTACAAAAACAGGCAGAACACGTTGTGGCTAACTCAAAAAGGCCACAATGGAAAATTCATGTCTGGTGTTGTGGCAATTTTCAAGAAACCAGAATATGTTGTGGTCATTTCTTTTTTTTAAATCAATGAATGCTTTCGGTCTTTGGGTGTAACAGTGGTTTTAATTTCTGTTACAAAGATATAATTGAAGGTTGTTTCTATCATGAACTGTTGAAGAGGAAGTTAATTTCGGGAATAAAGCTCAACAGGGCGTCAATATAGTTACTGTACCCAAAATTAGATAAAGAGAGTGCATAAATTAGGGTCTTGTGTGTGTAAGTACGTAATAAACTTATCCCGCTAGATCTAGAAAAAGTAGCCAGAAATATGGGCATGGAAAAACATCTTGAAGCCACAACCAAGCCGACTTTATGCTTCCAATGAATGTAGGTTGAACCAAAGCCTACCAGGTCTCATAAAACAACAAAGAAAATGTGGTTTGACTGGGAAGCACCACCTCGACTAAGAAAAGGAAGTGGTTTGTAAATAAGCAACATTGCTTTAGAAGTGATTCTTGAGAATCTAAGTTGGGAGGCAATTAGTGATAAAATTAGGGTGAAATGTACACACTTTGGCAAAAAAATTGACTGTGGGCACCTGAGACTAAGTTCCTTATTTCGCACACTGTGACATCATTGCGGGTATTCAACTCAGCGCCATCTGTTATTCATTTCCTTAAGTCAAGCCTGGAACAAAGCAGGAAGACTCCGCCCGCCCATTGACCATTCTTATTGGTAGTTCATCAATCTTTCCCCACATTTCAGTAAAAGGCTACTGAGCGATCCCGAGACAAGTAACGCATTTTCCTGTCGCTGGATTGACTGTAATATTCGGCAAGATATCGCCGACCATACCTCAGTCGGACGAAATTCGGTTCCAGCTATACTTTTCTTAAATTCAGATCGTGAAACATACCAATTAGTTGCAATAATGCAACACATAATGAGGCGTGTGGTCCGAGAAGTGGGTGTAAATGTTCAAAGATCCAGAATTTTTAGTTCTACAAAACTATTGAAACGATTATAAAGAGATTATTTCGCCAGTTGAATGTAACTGACTTCTGAGGTAGGATAGGGTTGTTTACACACTGCACGAGCCGTCTGTTAACATGAGTTCCGTTGGCTTGTGGCTTACGCTCTAGTCTTGTAAACGTGCGGTCCTCACTTCGAGTCTAGGCATTCCAATTATTTTTTTGCATTTATTTTAAACAAGTCGAACCTACAACTAACTTATGCGTAAAATATAGCATCGACTCTTACCTGCTTGCGTCAGGAAATAACATACTTAAGGAAAGACTCATAACTGAGTGCTTCTTAGCAAACTGCACACGTAACTATGAAAGCTTTCACGGAGGTAACACTGAAATAAATCTTCTCGGGCTTCAACATCGTTGAAGTCGCGTCGTCTGGTTAAGTTATGTGTCTGGATTTACGATTCGTCGACTTCTAAGTCATTAAAGGTGGGAAGGGAATGGAGACAAGGAATGGGAAGGAATTCGGACCATGGGTTTTCGGACCATGGGTTTTCGGAGAAATAATCCCGCCATTCACACGAAGTAACATGGAGAAACGAAGGAAAATCCAAATCTGGATAGCTGGTTAGGAATTCAGACCTGCTTCCTCCCGAATGCGGAGCCATAGCGTTAACGCTCAGCCATTAGATTCATTTTTTTCAATGTTTTTCGTATTTGGTCTATGATGCCATCCATAAAATTATTTCAAAAATCTATTGAAAACAAAGTTAAAAATCGTATATTAAAATATATGTGCCGAAGTGAGTTCATCTGATGAGAGAGGGGTGATCAAAAAAATCTCTGAAATCAGAAACGCAATTCAAATTTCATTTTCTCTCACTCTCTATTCTTTTCACCCCTCTCTCCGTTTTTTTTTTTTTTTCGGCTTTACGCCTCGTGATTAGAGGCGGGATCGGATTGGGGGAAGAAACGGGCAGGAACTCGGCCATGGCCTTTTGAAGGAAGCATCCGGGCATTCACCTGGTGTGATTTGGGGAAACCATGGAAAACCCAGATGTGGTTTCCCGGACGGGGATTCGAACCCGCGTCCTCCAGAATACGAAGCCAAAACGTTAACCGTTCACGCACCACGCACGGAACTTTTTTTTAAATTTTTTAGCAGCTATCAAATTCAAAGTGAATATAACCATCCTCTTATTTGGAAGATATTGTCATATTATAATCCCGTTGTTTAAGTAATATTAAACCAAACATGACGAGCAAAATTGATCGGTTTGCTAGTAACCAGATAGGTAACATTTCAGTCTTTTCAATGAATTGTTAAAAAAAAAAAAAAGACTCCTACTTCACATTCTACTTGAGCAAAGACCTCAAACCGGATATTAAACTACAGAAATTTGCAGTCTCAATAAAATGCGGTAAAATAAAAGAAATTTCAATGTAGTTATGATGTAATTCTCTATAATGTTTTCTCATTCTTTTTTCAAGTATGTCTTTCACTAAAGATTAAGAATTAGTTGGAATGAAATTATAACGCTGAGCAATAACACAGCTAACTGTTACAAAATTTTATAAATCGGCGGTACTACTCTCCGCAGCTAGAGTGTAATTCTAAAATATCGTAGTAGACGGAAACGTAGCGTTTACAAAGCATTTAATACTGGTTTCCTTGTTTCTTGCCACTCTGACATTCCCGCACTGAATTTCAATTTTATGCCTCAGTTTTCCTCCTACAATGTTCTGATTGAATGCCTATAAGATTTTGCAATATTTAAACTTTCAAAAGAAATTGTTGCTTGTCATTCTGAGACATGCATTATAATGTAAATTCTTTGGGTTGGAATAAAATATACAGTAGCTACAGTTTGAATTTTGGAAAAACCGCGCCGCAAGAGAATAAATCCTTATCACCGATCGAGAAAAACAATGTTACTTTCATAGCGTTTGTTGATTTAGAAAAAAAGCTTTTGATAATGTAAGGCGGGACAAGATGTTGAAAATTTAAAAAAAAAGTCAGGTCTTACATATCGAGATAGAAAATTTTTTATAATCGATATAAGAAACAAGTGGCTATAATAAAAGTAGAGAATCATGAGAGTCACTGATCAGTTGAAAAGGTTATCTGAAATGGTTGCAGTTCATCCACACTAATATTCAACTTATATGTGGAGGAATCTATAAAAGAAGTAAAAGAGGAATTTGAATGTGGCTTAAGTGCTCACGAAGACAAAACCAGTAACCAGTATAATAGGATTTTCTGATGACACTGTCCTGTTAACAGGACGGACTGAGTATATGGAGGAGTTACTGAATAAAATGAACAAAATAATAACGGAGTATTCTGTAATAAATACAGATCAAATCAAGACAAAAGTGTTAAAGAAATAATAGTAGGTTAAATATAAAAATGGGATTGGATGCAAAACTAGAAATCAATAAATTCTGTTAATAGGAAGTAAAATTACAACTGATAGCCGAAGCAGAAATGGTGTTAAATGGAGAAAAGCACTAGCAGAAAGAACCTTCATGAAAAAGTAGTTTCAAATATTGTCATAGGAACCAGAAAGAATTTTTTAAAACTGTATGTATGGAGCACAGCTTTTTATGGTAACGAAGCATGGACTTCAGGAATGCCTGAAAGAAGGAAAATTGAAGCATTCGAAGTGTGGTGAAAATTAAGTGGACAGTTAAACCACGAAATTAATATGTTTTGGAAATGATGGCTGTCGAAAGAAGTTACAGTATGTCGTGAGGAAGATAGTTTTATTGCGGGAGACAGCTTAGGGAAACAAATTAAGGGTATTTTATCGCCGGCCTCGGTAGCGTAGGGGCTAGAGCACTAGCTCCACGTGCCGAAGGCCGCCGGTTCGAATCCGGCCGTGGGCATGGGTGTTAAGTGTTGTGTGTCTGGGTGAATGTCCTGTCCGTCCTGTAGTGTCTATACATAGGAAGCATAAACGCACTGGAGAATCTAAAAAATTCACATGAAGAGATATCATAAACACATTGAGCTGGCTAAATGGCTTAGTTGCCGAAAGCCATTAAAAAAAAAAAAGGTATTTTATCCGTGGCTCGGCCTTGTTGGTCATCCAGGCATATCTCTGGCACACAGTGTTAGTTGGTAGGCTGCATCACGCAGTAAACGGTTTATAGTTAGTATAATATCAGTGTATCATCTGTATGTTTCAGTTTTGTTGAAACATGTTTCTAGAATTAATTGAAGGTGAGTAGTAACATGATTTTTTTTATGTATTATTGTTCTTTATTATTGTCTTTGTTTTCTTGCTTTGGTTGGCACAGACTCCAAAAATAACTAATTAATGTAAAAATTTCAATAACAGTAATGTAAAATATTGTCCATTTAGATTTACTTCCTTCTAAACAAAGTATAAAGTTATTTTACAATTTTAGTGCCCTTTTTTGGAGGCTGTTTTTATGTTTTTTAAACAATTATTTTATTTTAAAATTTTTAGTGGTATTATAGTTTGTTTTGTATTTTAAATATGCCGCAGCAGTTCTCATTTTGCGAAATTCCTGGTAGTTCAGTGGTTAAAGTGAATGCTTTAAAAAAAAAATCTGTCTTTATATTCCCTAACAACTTTCAGAATTGGGTGAGTTGGATGCTGTGTTAAGTAATGTCACTTTACATTTTGGTCCAGGCTGTGTTTCGATCTAATCATAACATCTGTTAAATCTGCTGCTCGGTAATCGAAACATGTAACATCTGGACATTAATATATACCCCATACACAAATCTGTCTCTGGAATATATCTGTTTGTTCTGGCATCACACAGAACATATAGATATTTAATTGGATTTCACAACATAAAAGCTCGGGGTCCAAGTTCAAATCTGAAGTACATGTTGAGACATTATGACACATTTATTTTATAAATATTCTACTATGACTAAAAAATAGCTTAAATGATTTTGACGGGATTTAAAACTGTGGATTTTGTAAAGAACATTGGAAATTATAAACGATGGGGGTAAAGGGAAGAGTGATTGGGCTTTTGTATATCAAAAGAAGACTGTCTTTTCTGTTTGATTTAAAGTATACGTTTGTAAATTTCGATTGGTATATAAAAAGCTAGTGTGGACAATATTTTTCTCTTCGTTTTAAATTATACTTGTGCAAAGTTCCATCGAAACCAGATAAAAACTGTAGCTTTGTGTAAAGAACATTTGCAAAAATTAAATGGGGTATGGGAGTGAGCGGTTGGGTTTTGTAATCAGAATGTTTCTCTTTGTTTCTAAGTATACATGTGCAGTGTTCCATCGAAATCTGATAAAAACGGTAGGCATCTATAAAGAACATTGGAAATTAGGAGGGGTGGGGGTAGAAGAGAAGAGGGGTCGGTCATCTGCAACCTAATTTAAACACAATTGTTATGTATTTTTTTAAAGTATACGTGTGCAAATTTTCTTCAGAATCAGATAGAAACTGTGCTTTGTGTAGATTAAAGGGGTGGAAAGGGGGAGAGAGGTTTGGCTTCTCTAAACTAAATGCAGACAATATTTTTCTGTTTGTTTTGAATTATACATGTACATACTTCCTTCAAAATCAGACAGATACAGTAGCTTTATATAAAGAACATTGACAGTAATTAAAGGGGTAGAAAGGGGGATAGGATTTGTGTTTTTGGAAAGTAATGTGAGTAGTATGTTTCATTTTCTATTTTTTTTAAAGTATACACATGCGAAGTACCACCGAAATCGGATTAAATGTGAGTTTGTACAAAAATTAAGGGAAGTAAAAGGGGAGGTACGGTAGTTGTTAATTTTTGGGTCAGAATTCTTCTCCATAAAGAAATACATATATGTGCCAACTTTCATAAAGATTGGTCAAATGGCGTCAACTGTATCTTTTCCAAAAGAAAATTGACAAAAGTCAAGGGGCGGAAACGAGGAAAGGGGTTCAGTTTTTGGAAACCAAAAGTTGGTATTCTTTTTCTCTGTGTTTTATAGTAATAGTTTGCTAAGTTCCATCTAAACTGGATAAAAACTTTGGGTTTGTATAAAAATTAAACGGTTTAGGGGGGAGTGGGGGTGGTTTTTCAATTTTTTGGTCAGAGATATTCTTCGTGAAAAAATACTGACAAGCTTCAACTTTCGTGGTAATCGGTCAAACGGTGGCGACTGTAGCTTTTATAAAGAACATTGACAAAAAATAAGGGGTTGGAAAGAGGGAGAGGGGTTGAGCTTTGGGAGACCAAATGTTGACAAGATTTTTTTTAATTTATTTTTTTAAAATTATACATTTGCAAAGTTCAATCAAAATCAGACATTAAATGCAGGTTTATATAAAATAAAGGTGTATAAAGGGGGAGATGCGGTGAATTTTTTATTTTTTAGTCAGAAACCTTCTCCATGAAATATTAGTTATATATGACAACTTTAACGGAGATCAGTTACTTGATGTCGACTGTAGTTTTGTATAAAGAACATAGGCAAAAATTAAGGGGTGGGTAGGGTGAGAGGTGTTCAGTTTTTCATTCCAAAAGTTGACAGTAATCTCTTTATTTTTGACTACACATGTCAAAAGTTCTGTCGAAATCGGATAAAAAATTTGGGTTTGTACAAAATTTAAGGGTTGTAAAGAGAGAAAGGGGTGGTTCTTTTATTTTTTTGGGTCTGTAACCTTTTCCATGAGAAATTACATGTATATGCCAACTTTAATGGAGATCAGTTAAATGGTGTCGACTTTAGATTTGTATAAAGTACATTGGCAAAATTAAGGGGTGGATAGGGGGAGAGGGGTTCAGTTTTTTTCAAATCAAAAGTTGACAGTATTTTTCTGTTTATTTGGACTATACATATCCAAAGTTCCATCAAAATCGGATAAAAAGTGTGGCTTTGTAAAAAATTAAGGGGTAGAAGGGGTGGTTTCTCAATGAAATTCATATGGGACCACTTTGGAGGCATACTCTATCCACTATAAATTTTTTATTTAAATCGGTTCAAAATTGGCGAAAATATCGCTGAACATACATAAAAAAAAAAAAAAAAATCAGACGAATTGAGAACCTCCTCCTTTTTTTGAAGTCGGTTAATTACGATGGTATATATAAATAATTTTTTTTGCATTATGTCAAAATAATTTTATCAAATAACAAAAACAATTATTCTCTTTTGAACTCTCGCGAATCTTGTTATGACATCCTCCACTTGAACGAGTACTGTATCGTGAACGTGGAGTTGTGCCTGTCCAGTTAGGTGGTCTTCTGCCATTGATGCTCAAACCCAAGTTTTGAGAGTAGAAAAGATCTCTCAGCCATAGCGACACTATCTGGTAGTGTAGCAAGTTTACACAAATACTTGTTTACGTTGGGATACGTTTTAACATGACATTTTTCCATTAGATTAAAAATCGATTGCAGAATATTCTGATTCCGTTGCAATTATACTATCCACAGCCAATAGTCGCTTATAATGACTAATACTGTAGTGTTGTACAGGGCCAGCCTTAACATCTAGGCGCCCCGGGCGAGTCAGCATCTGGCGCCCTTTTATTCTTGATTATAATTTTTTTTTTTAAATATTTTGAATTTTGTACCATTTTTTACTGAAATAATATAATACTACCAAACATGTATTTATTCTTATTAATAATACATTTTATACATTTATTCTCTAAACAATTTCATTTAGTCATGAAACATTAAATGAAAAACGAAAATTAAAACAATAAAACAAAACCTTACTTTTCTAGCATTTTCGTCAGCAAACTCTCTTATAAGACTGGCAAAATCTAGGGTTTTCCTGCAACTTGATTTTCAATGGACAGCGAGGCTAAACTAGTTAATCTTGTTTGACACATGTAGACCGCAAGTACGTTTTTATCAGTTTTAGTTTTGAAAAACTGCGTTCGCCACTTGCAACAGTCACTGGTATTGTTAACAGAATACGCAGCGAAATCCAGGTGTTGGGGTATAACTCTTGAAAATTGTACTTTTGATAAAGTTTAATGTTTCAATAGGTGTTGCCTGATGGTCTTCGAGATAGTGCTGGAGACCCAAAATTTCATCGCACTATAAATCTCCATCAATGTCAGATTTAAAGTTGATCGTTAACTTTTCTTGCAGTACAGAACAATGTCGCATTAGTTTTTCTTTATTTTGATTTTTTAAATGTTAAACCAGAAATTCCACGTTGCAGAGAAATCTTGCATGTGTTGAAATCTTCCCTTCATAGATATATGCACGGTGTCCAAAGGAGCATTAAAAAACTCTGCTTCAAATTTTTTTTTTTTTGATCAGTTATTGGTTCATCAATAGCCTCTTCACCCGGTCTACGTTTAATACGTCGAGTTTGAAAACTGGTTGCGTGTTAAGCTCCGTTGCTAATTCAGTTGCTGTTACAATAGCCTGTTTGAGACCTGTTCGTCTATGTTTTCCAATAAGAGCAACATTTATCAACCATTTCAGTAAAGTCGACAAAGTTGATTTTAGATGACTGACTGGCTCTGCTCTCAACTTTAATTTGAAAAAGAACATCTTACCATATTATAAGAGGAACAATAAAGCTGAAATCTTTTATTCGTCCTGCCAGTGTGGTCACTTCGTATGACGTCGAGGCATCGCTTTGTTCGGTAACATCAGCCAAGGAAACCAAAGCATCATGATATCACATAATTGATAGCGAACCGCTTTGACGCTTTCAATTCCAGCTTCCCAGCGTGTGTCACTTAAATTTTTCAGGGTGTATATTTTCAAATGATCGGTCAAAATTTTCCATCTATTTACCGATCCTGCAAATAAATTAAACATTTTTTGTAAAATTCCGAACAGGGTAACGGATTTTACCGATGATTTTGCCGCATCGCATAATACCAAATTGTAACTATGGCATCCACATGGTACAAAAAAAGGTAGCGGATTTATGTCCATCATTCTTTACGAACGCCTTTATTTTTTCCCTTCATGTTTGCGTCATTATCATAACCCTGTCCTCTGCAGTTGTTAATGTCAAGATCATGATCACTCAATGTTTTTAAAATACTTTCTGTGAGACCTGCACCCGTTGTATCTACTATTTGCAAAAATGAAATAAAATATTCTTTTATGCTAACGGCATCCTCTGTTATGTTGGCGCATCTTAATGTGATTGAAAGTTGCTCCTTATGACTTATATCAGGAGTACAATCAACTATGATTGCGTAATACTTTGAATCCTTTATATGGGATACTATGGTAGAGATAACTTTTGATGCCATAATTTCTATTAATTCATTTTGTATATTTTTGCCGCAATAATGGTCAGCCAAATCACCGTTCACTGTCTTTCTAACATGCTCTTCCATGACGGGGTCAAATTTCGCCATTATTGTACAAGGCCTAAGAATATTCCGTTATTTGGAGTAAATAATTTATCGGATGACCCTCTGAATGCCATGTTGTTTTCAACCAAATACAAGGTTATGTGCATCAATCTTTGAAGCACATTGTTCCATCGTATTCTTTCTTTAGAAATTACCCGCTGTTCTCCCTTGTCAATAGTTGAACCAGCTTTGAACCTGATTTCAGCTTCAGTCCATTGAATAAATGCTTTTTTATGTGCAGGACTATTTTCATGCACTTTCAAAGTTTCACTTAAATGTTTCCATTTTTTGAAACCTTCAGTAGTGGTCAAATTTGCAGTTGACTTTAAATCAAACAGTCGACAACAAAAACAAAAGACACTATCGTTTGATATTGAATAAACTAACCACCGACGTCTGATAGTTTCTTCGTTTGGAAGCTTTCTTGAGTAATAAGTTGAAGAGAAATGGCGCCCATTTTGATCTTTCGAAAAATTATTTAAATGTACTTGCGAGGGCCCAAACAAAATAATGTGATATATATTGCTCGCATTAAGTACTTTTGGCCACGTAGCTACAAACAGTGAGATAACAGGAATCAGGCAAAAGAAAGTATTTATCATACCTTATTACTTTCGTAATTAAAGTATGCCTACGCAAAATAAATACACTACTCTATAATAAAGTACGGGAGGTAACCCTAGCTGCGATTCCCATATCATTTTTAAGGTAATTTTTCTTTACATTAATACCGTGAAACAACAAAATTTAAAAGTTAAAGGAGACTGAAGACCGCGTAGGAACCCGTCCGTCACACGGACGAGCTACGGACCAGTGTGGACGCGAGGGGGCGAGCCGTCATGGAGCGTCCATAAACTACGTGGCACGGTCTGGCTGGAAAGTTACACTGTGCTACGTGGGAGAGGGGAGGCTGGGGTTCCGAGCAAGGCAATGTAGTTTTTGATTCATATTATTTGTCACAGTTAAAATGGGTATAGAACACTCAACAGCATGTAAATATTTATTTCCGTCATTTAATTATTTCCGTATGTAATTTAAGATAGTCTGACAAGAGAAAACAGTACCTACAAATGTCTTCTGGAATAAAAGGGCAAATAGTACGTACTACGTGGGTGGGGAAGAATAGAGACAAAAGCCACACCATGCTACGTAGGTGGGGGGGGGGGGGGGGTTCAGAAGAGGTCAAAATGGAGCTACGTGGTTTATGGATGCTCCCTAATTTTGCCGAGTGTTGGTGCGGTGCCGGTCTGAAAAGGTTTTTTTTTTTTAAGTGCTTGTGAATTTGAGTTTGTAGAAAGCGAAGAAGAAATATAGTACAGAAGGACTAACACGAGTTACACTTTCTAACTGTATTATATTAAAAATATATACATATATTAATAAAAATTCACACTGGTATTTATTTGAATTTATGTTAGGCCTATTAATTTTGTGTATTATTTATTTATTTGTGTTACACAAGAAAAATTACGAAAATTATTAATATTGAGTTTAATAACTATACAGATAAAGATAAGTCAATGAAAGAATATTTTTATGAACATGCCTATAAACCACGGAGCAAAGTACGACTTCTATGTGAAATCTGAACAAAATTTGAGTCTCTGTGCAGATACAACAGTCAAATTTTGTTAGAGTAAAAATAACACGAGTAGTGGAAACTGCCAGAATATTTTACGTTTTGCTATATTCGTTAGAATCATTATTACTATTACTACCAAATGAAGTTTTAATTAAAATTAACTACGTGGTATATTGCAATTACATTACACGAAGTAACTGGGTTTTCTGAAGGGTTTTATAGTAATAAATATATAATAACGAGTGAAACGGTGGTAATAAAAAATGAAAAAATTTATGTTAGATTATAGGCTACTGTATTTTTATTACCTGATCTTTCAAGGAATTCCGCTATTTTTCCAAATATTGTCCTTCACAGATTGGTCCTTGTACAGTGGTGAAGAAACATCATATATGCACGGAAATTTACACAATACTTCCACCAATTTTTCATCTTTATCCGCTGTAAATAACACCTTTCCCTGCTAAAATATTTGAACTGTTCCGCTAGCGGCTGAGTCTACACTGCTCTGGGACCGATACATTCGCGCGGCTCAAGCAGCCCGCTTCTTAGGAAGCGCTCTCGTTGCTTTCCATATAGCAGCCCATACATTAGCGGGGAAACGGGCAGTCCTGGAATGCGGGAGCCGAGTCCATCGCAAATACTTCTAGTTTGAGGGCGACAACACGCCAGGGTTCTCACCCCACATTCCAAGCGTCAGCGTGTGATCCCTCGATCGCTGTTAACACACATTCTGACAGACAGTCCTGGACTGACGCATATGCTACAAGGACGCTCGTCTTCCTGACTTCTTAACTGACTTTATTAAACTGTACGAGACCTTCCCATGTTTATCCATTTATATTTATGTAGATATATACGAATATGTTTATATACATTTACCTTCGTATAATATTTTGCAGATTTCAGGTTTAACATGTCCCAAAGATTGGAAGACCCTTCAAAGGGTCCGTAGGAACTTCGACCAAAAGAGGAAGTGAGCGGCTGTGTCTTTGAACATTCCCGCGTGTGTGTGGGCAACGAAGGACCAGGAATGACCGGCGGACCCTACCACCCCTGGTCTCCTGGCCCCTCGCTTTTCTCGATAGTCTACGTAGCAGTGATAAACTGCATAGAAATCGCACCTTTATTAATGAGGGATACGACAAGCTACGAGATGACAGGTCTTGTTACACATGCTAAATACCTACACCCACGAGATAAGTCCATAAACGTTAATACGCTGAATTTCGTTTTTCTTTAGATCGGCAGAAATATGTAATTAAATTAAATGGTTAAGTTAAGCAGGCACGCACGGCGCCCTCCAAACACCGGCGCCCTCCAGACCCCGGCGCCCCGGGCGGTCGCCCGGGTTGGCCCCCCCCTAAAGCCGGCACTGGTGTTGTATATTACCTGTTTATGCTTGAATGCGAGTTTTTTTTTTAACTGTTTCAATGTCTTCATTAGTATAGGTATAATTGACTTTCGGAATAAGAACAACTAGTTGAAATAAAGTATTTCAGGAGACAGAAGGTCTTGTAGATCATTTATTATAGAATCTAGAATTAGGATGTATACGGAAATACTGATTGAAGAGGTAAGTTATTGGCTCTATGTATTTATCTCGACAATGTTCTGGGGCATTAAATTTCCATCGCAAAGTTCTCGGCAAATTCTTTGGCCTCTTCAAAACTATGTCCTCCTGTTCAATTTTTTTATCTCAGAACACTCATTGTATCATTTATAGCGTCATTAGAACTTTTTAAGTCAACTGAGTTTGTGTGCAATACTCTGCTCAAGGATACAGTTGTATGTGAACCTCAAAAATAAAATAAGATATATTTCGGTGTTGATGCAATGTAAACGTTAATTTAATTTGGCTTTTTATTTTAAAAACACGAATTTATAAAAATAATTAATAAAATCTATCTATACTATTATAAATCTGTGGGCAGCCTGCATGTGTCTGATGGTTTTGAAACAGCATCACGCAAAAAAATACTTCAGCAATTCAGATGGTATTTTAAAATTTAAAAAGCAAATTTTCTCTAAAAACTGCTTGTGACTTGTACTGAGGAACAGAGAACGACATTATAACCATTTCTATAAAATAGAAATATGCGTACAGATCACTCTTTATTCGATATAAGCACTCCTTTCAAGAAACACTGACAATAGATTACACTACGATCATGCTAGGATCCTGTTTTGTACACTAAAATAAACAAAATATGTGACCCAAACTAGTAAAATCTTAAACGTAATGAGAATCTTAAAACGAATTGTTCATTTGGGAATGGTTATTACTAATTCGCATTTTACCAACACTAAAGAACCTCCTACTTCCTATTCGGTAATGTCAAATTTACGCATATATTTTCAAAGATCAAAGCTAGAACGTTATTACATAATCAATTAAGTTATTGGTTTAAAAGTGTGAAATTAAAGCAACTGATGAACTAATAGCTCCAGAGTAGGAAATTATGTTCTTACAGCAAAAAGGAAATCGGTGATTACATATCAACTAACTTCGAGCCCGACATAAATGAAGGTTTTAATTCAGTGATCTGGGAATTTATTTTCCTCAGTTGCTTAATCAAATAGAATTGTACGTATTAAATTACTCTCATAACCTTGATATTGCAATGTACGTTATAGGTTGTAGTATAAATAGTCATAAAGTTCGAATTACTTACGTGCTATTTGATGAAACCAATAAGGAGTCACTGAAAATAAAAATTAAGTAGGAATCCTAAAACCTTATGCTACATCGCGTAAATTACAGTACTAAATTCATAGTGCCTTATACATTAAGAAGGCGAGTTAGTTGTCATTCTGTCCAGGCTGCATTTCAACCTAACCACAACCTCCACTAATATTGCCGTTCCAAAATAAAAGGTTTTTAATTTAATTTTAATTGCAATGGAGCGCACGCTCCGGTATCAATTTCTCTACACACCCTTCTTCGACCTTTCCTGCATCCACCTACATTTGCCCTCAACAAATTTAAATTCTTTCAAGGTTTTTGGTAAATTATTAATCATTTCTCTTGGTAACTTATTCCAATCCCTGACATCCTTATCTAAAAAAGAGTATTGTATTCTGCAGTAATTAAAAAAAAAACAACTAAAAGCTCTTTTTTGAACCATCTCCAGCTCCTGTATTTGATACTAAAAATGTGGTCCTATACTACACTACCATCCAAGCAATGGTATCACCAAAGTTTTGTAACCCAATTCCTTTACGTCTCTCGTACATCCCCTCATCACTCTTACCAACAAGTGCAGAATATTTAAATCTTTTCCTACTACCTGTCCAATATGTCCTGCCCAGTTAAGCTTTTTATCAAATGTAATGCTAAGATATTTACATTTCAAGTCTTTCCAACAAGCAAGTCTTTCAACACCATATAATCATAACCAACTTTTAGTTTTTTATCTGTGTGTCTAATAAGCTAACTCTTCATTGCATTTATCTTCATCCCATATTTACCAACCCAACTAGATATATTGTCCAGATAACCCTGCAGCTGTTTACAATCCTCTACTGTTTTGATCCTTTTATTTTGCATTCTGTCATATGCAAACAAGTCCAATTTCTGATAGTAAAGGCATCAACCAGGGGCGTACCAACTGAATATGGCGCCTAGGGTTAGCATCGAAGTTGCGCACTTTCGTAAATTATCTAAATATAAAACAAACAGGTACATTAAATAAAATAATCATAAATCTTACAGAATACTTTTATCTTCTGATTTAGAACACAATTAAGGAAATTATTTAATTATCTTAAACTTGCACCTTCCTTGCCTTGTACGATCCAAATAGATTAACAACATTTTCTAAATCTGTTTCTTCGGTTTCTTCTCTCTCTATACTGAGCAAAGCTAGGTCTCATAACCTTTCTTGACCCGTTGTATCCCTCAAATACGAAAGTATTAGTTTTAGCTTACTGAAACATAGTTCCCAACTTGCGATGCATATTGCAATTGTAAGCATAATCTGAATTGAAATGCGCAAATTCGAAAAAAAAACGAAAAAAAAACGCTCTCATCTCTGTACTGAACTATGAATTCAAGAAGCTCTTCAGTTCTCTTTATGGTTACATTTTTTTGTGGATAACACCATTCGACCACCCAATATTTCTTCCTATAACTATTTAACCACAGAAATATCAAAAAAAATCTTTTTAAATGGTCACAACCGTCAGTGTTGTAACACAGTTTTTTTAATATCTAGGAGAAATCCAAATCTGGCGTCGTTTTCATGCAGACGATTGAACTTCTCCTTCATTTCACACACAATACAATCCAGCTATCCCTTCAGAACTCGTTCCGTTTCTTCCTTAGCGGTAAATCCAGCATCTTTCAACCTCTGTTTCATAAGTAAAACGGGCTAGGAGGCTTTTATATCTAAGACAGCATCATGAAAATTCATGCTAGGATCCTGGATTCGCTTTTGAACACGGTGAATATGAGCTAGTATATCATTCCAAAACCCTAACAAAGTCGGAAAATTGTAAGACAATAAACGATTATACATAAATGTCTTGCCTCACTTCTTGTTCCACTAGTTTGATTGCCATCGTCTGTCATGTCTTGGAGAACTTTCAGCATATCTTCAATGTATTTGTTAACTGGCTTAACTGCTTCCATCCCTGCACTCCAACTTCCAGACTCTGATTTTACAATCACAGGCAAGGAGTTCTTGTGTTATTTCCCACCACAGAGTGGAACAAGGAAAGAATACACAAATAGTTTTAAAAAATGTGACCATTATAGTATCCTGCTTAGCTACAAGTACACCAACCAATTTGAGTATACAAATACCGTAATTCACAAATATCGCGAGATTATTATTTTTACTTATTCTTTTGTGAACTCCAGTTCAGTTATCAGCCATCACAGCAGCGCTGTCATAACATTGTAAAGACATAGTCTCACCGTCAGTCTCAAGCTCTGTTTAAGGATTTCATCAACTAAGCTTCCAGCGTCCTTTTGACTCATCTGAATGATTCGAGGAAGGACGCTGTAAAGCGTAATCATTTCCTATCAACTTCTACGTATCTCACTACTTCTGAAATCTGCACATGACGTGCTTGGTCAGAAGTAAAGTCAAACACGAGACTATAGTATTTTAATTTTCGAATGTTTCGCAATAAACTTTGGCGAACAGTGGTCGACACAAGGGCGTAGCCAGGTACGGGCAGGGGGGGGGGCAGTTGCCCCCCCCCCTAGCAGGACGCGGGTATGCACTCGATCAAAGTTCTGCCTGAACCGAAGAGTAAACAATGTTAAACAACTTTCAAAAATTAATTCAGTTCGCGTGATTTAAACCTGCTTGATACTGCTATCTGCGGGAAACAGACGTTAGCGAGGTCGAGGCGGCACAACGTGCCACGCACGGTGCTGCTTAAGTTGCCTATCGACTATGTGCGGTTGCCGCGCGAGGCATGTTCGAGCGCGCCAAACCGATTATTTGCCGCGCGAACCATTTCTGTTGACAGCACGGATGCCGCGCGTGGCAACGCGAACCAGCCCGGATTGCGCGGCAAACTTTCCAGCCACTGTCTTTTCGTGAAACCACCGTGGACATTTCACGTGATCGAGTAGCTGCAACTTTCATTGTGATGAATCATACTGTATACTAGAAACCTAAATGAAAAGTGATTTGGTGGATATCGAAATTGTATTTAGTCCGTTCAAATAGAGCTCGGGCAGCGTGCGCGTGCGAGACAAGGGATGCTCGCCGCGTTCTGACGATGTCAAACACAGCGCGGGATGTACAAGGCGATCCAGTGTGTAGAACAAATGTCACGCGAAACGATTGGGTGTTTGGCTGGAGGTGACTCGCACCAAACTATCGCTTTTTCATTCGCGGTCATCATGCAACTGTCTCCAGCAAAGTGGAGGAAGTAACTGGGACTTTTTACAGCATTCGTATTTACCTGTTCCGACCCAGGCCCGCCGTTAGCTGTTTGAATACCCTTGTGCAACCAATTATGTCGCCCCTTGTCTAAAAATGTAGCTCTGCCAATGTCCCTGCGGCGATAGTAGATTACCTGATTTGCCACCCCCTGGATGTGCCGCCCGCGTGCGGTACACGCCTTGCACGCCCGCTTACGGCGGGCCTGTTCCGACCGATTGATGTGTGAAAAGCTCTGAGGAGAGTTCAGAGATCCTTGGCACTTTCCGAATTGCATTGGAAGTGTGAACGGAAAACACGTGAAAATAAAATGTCCTAACAACATTGGCACAAGCTATCTCTGTTACATTTTTTCCCATTCTACTGGCAGTTGTTGATCCAAATTTAAAGTTCCTTGTAGTTGATATGACAGCTACGGCCGGCACACCGACACTAGCATCATTCAAAATTCCCCATTTATTGTGAATTCGTTCACTGTGAAACCATTCTATCTTAGAAACCATTGCCTAGTGTGGATACCCCGTCCCTCAAGTTTTTGTAGGCGACGAATGTTTCGCACTGCAGACTTATATAATGCGCCCTTTCCCGACAGACGATGAAACAAAATGTTTAATAAACGGCTTAGTAGAGAGCCACGTGTCGTTGAAAATGATATTGGCATATTAGCCCAGAAGTGGCTTTTTTTTTTTTCTTTTTTTTTTTTTTCTTTTTATTATTTGTAAAAGCATTACGATGCTTGCCCAGTTATCTTCGATGTTATAATGCTGCAGATATCACAAGTGATGAAATATCAGATAGTTCAAACCTGTCCAGAAAGGCGTTCTCAAATACAACGCAGAAAAAATGGAGATCAAGTTCAAGTGACCGATCAGTTCGTCATTTATTTTAATTTTCTAACTGATATATAAACGTATCGTAAACATAAATGCTTACTACTTTCCTGCTTACTTCAATAAACAGAATTATATGTCAAAAGTGCAAGTAATAATAATAAGTTGCAACAAAATAAATAATGATAAACGAAATAAAATGCTTTTAAATAAGTAAATAGTAATTCAATTAGCAATTGCAGGTTTCTTTCATTTTCGCCGCAATCTCAATCCAAGCTTCACTTTTCCTGTTTTTTTTTAGTCGGGGTGGCGTGAATGAAATAATTTTTTTCGCTCATCAAATTAATTAATTTATCTATTTCGACATTCGCCACCTCGACGTGATCGCGCGATAACTGTGTGCACTCACAACCTGATCGCTGCCCGCGCTGACCGCTGCGACAGGATTGATGCAATACAACGTAATACAGTGCAGACTACCCCGCACAGGCCCGTTGCCCGCGCTCTGTTTGACCCGACCTTACAGTATGGTGAGAAACTCATGGAAGACATAGATATGAAGCCATCGAGGATACAATAAACAAATGTTACGAGAATGACAACGGTAGAGTTCCTAAAATCATTAATTGAGCCAGTGCACATTGAATTTCGGGAGGCGATTTCAATTACTGAAAGATGCTGTGACTTCAAGATTTCTAGCAATTTGAGATTCGTCTACTAGCCTACAATAACTTTTTCGAGTGTCAAAAACAATTATTTTTTTGAACAGTTCCAAATGTTTTTGACGCATTATGCGAAGCTCTGAAAGAATCGGCACCCATTTTATACTAATTTTTTTATTGCTATTCAATGTTTTGTTGCGATTCTTAACGAGAACTTACTCCTTACTTGTATATAATGTATTGAGTTAACCATGTCATTTGGCGATTCTATAGATTCGTTGATTAGAGTTTGAAGTGATGGAGGTGATACAATTGGAATCTGATTGAGCTGCACATTTGCTATTACACAAATTTTTTTTGGCATTGTATAATTTTATTACAAGCTGACAGTTTTCGCTGTCCCGCTGTGCCGCGTGAGCCAACTCGAACAAAGACACCTCAGTCTTAAAAGGCCGGTTACACACCTGGCGGTTTCGTCCGCGCCGGAAATTTCTCCGTCGCCGCCCTTCAGGTAGTGGCGCAAGGGTTCAAATGGAAGCTTACACACTGGGCGGAGGGGAAAACCCGCGGCAGAGCTGCCGTCGACGGCAGTTATGCTGCCGCGCGCTGCCACTATATTCGACGGTTGTTTGACCGCCCCAGTCCAGACAGGGGCCCATGTGGCCAGATGGGCGCTTGCACACACGGCGGATTTTCAACCGCTTGTGCGTTTTCAGTCTGTGTAAAGTTATCATTTTTTGAATTTAAAAATCGTAATATGAATTGAGTGGAGATAGATTTCGTTAGTGGAAGCTAGACTAGTTTTAAGAGACAAAACAGTGGTTTCTTTTAAAGATCGGGACGCT